>JAXGGA010013481.1:0-35085 GCA_038373865.1 Uloborus plumipes | reverse complement strand
CAAGGATTTCTTTATGAATCCTGTCTTGTCTACTTGAACGACATCATCATCATAGGACGCAGTTTTGAGGAACATTTGGCTAATCTTAGGAAGGTGCTGCAGAAGCTTACGGAAGCCAACCTGAAGTTAAGCCCGTCCAAATGTAATTTGTTCCGCCGTGAGGTGAACTACATTGGTCACATTATAATTCAACTTCGCAGAGATGGCCTATGACTCCTCCTTTTTTCAGGATTGTCCATTTTTAGGAAGGGGTGATACGCAGATGAAAATTGAGGAATAGGATTTACAATTGATGGGGGAATTTGAATGGGTAGAAATTCTACCTATTTTAATACCTATTTTAAGGAATGGACTTGTTTTCTCATTTGATTGACACCGGCCATCTCGTCGCGGTTGAATTATATCTCTTCTGAGGGTGTACGAACAGATCAAGATAAGGTATCCGCAGTCAAGAATTGGAGCCGCCCCGAAAATATCCATCAGCTGCGAAGTTTCCTGGGGCTCTGCATGTACTACAGGAAGTTTGTGAAGGGTTTTTCCAACATTGCACGACCTTTGCATAAGCTGACGGAGAGCAAACAAAAATTTGAATGGTCCAAAGAATGCGAGGATGCATTTCTACAGTGAAGGAGGCTTTAACATCAACTCCTATTCTCTCTTATCCTCAGCCTGAAAAATCCTACATACTTGACACTGATGCGAGCCATGAGAGCGTTGGAGCTGTTTTTTATCTCAAGAAATAGACGGTAACGAACATGTCATCGCCTACTGGAGCAAACGCTTATCCAAGTCGGAGCGAAATTATTGTGTCACGAGAAAGGAATTGCTCGCCATAGTTAAAGCTGTAGAACATTTCCAGCATTACCTCTATGGCCGTAAATTCCTGCTCCGGACCAATCATGCCTCTTTAACTTGGGTTTTGAATTTCAAGAATCCAGAGGGCCAGGTAGCCAGTGGATACAGCGGCTCCAGGAATATGACATCGATATTAAGCACCGAAAAGGTTTGTCACACGGTAACGCTGACGCATTATCAAGAAGACCTTTTTCCGAGAACTGCCATTATTGCTCCCGAATAGAGAAACAGTACGGGGACGACAATCCCTACTGCCTGTCAAGTTACTGCTACTTCATCATCTTCAGATCCTGATCCATGGAGTGACGACCAAGTAAGAAAAGATCAGCTTGAAGACCCAGACCTAAAGCCGATCATAGAGTTAATGGAAAAGGACAGTCGGCGACCTAGTTGGCAAGACGTTTCTATCTTCAGTCCTGCAACGAAAAGATACTGGGCTCTATGGAAATCTCTCCAGCTGCAGAATGGCGTCCTGTATCAGAAATGGGAATCTGATGATGGTAAAGCATTCAAATGGCAGTTACTCCTTCCCAGATCAAGAATTCCAGACTTTCTAAAGGAATTGCATAGTAGTCCGACTGGAGGACACTTTGGTATCTTGAAAACCCTCCACAAGGTTCGAGAGCGCTTCTTCTCGAGCAAGGCGGAGGATGACGTGGAGAAGTGGTGTCATTCTTGTGACGCCTGTGCTGCCCGTAAAGGACCGAAGAGAAGAAGCCGCGGGAAGCTACATCTTTACAATGTAGGAGCTCTTTTCAAACGAATCGGGATCGACATTCTTGGTCCTCTACCGAAAACTACTGATGGAAACAAATACATCCTCGTTGCCATTGACTATTTTACCAAGTGGCCCGAATCATATTCCATTCCGGATCAAGAAGCTACCACTGTAGCAGAGACTTTAGTCCAGCATTGGATCTCGAGATATGGGACACCTTTGCAGATCCATTCCGATCAGGGAAGAAACTTCATCTCTGCTGTGTTTAAGGGCCTATGTAATATCCTCAAAATTGAGAAAACTCGAAAGACACCACTACACCCACAATCGGACGGCATGGTGGAGAGATTTAACAGGACAATCCTTAATAATCTCTCGCTTATGGTCTCCAAAAATCAACAGGATTGGGACAAGAAACTTCCTCTGTTCCTGCTGGCCTACCGCAGTGCTGTCCACGAGACCACCAGATATTCCCCATCACAGATGCTCTTCAGCCGAGAGCTTCGGCTGCCTTGTGATCTCATCTTCGGTCTACCTAAAGGATGCGCCTTAATCACCTGAGGAGTACGTCCAGGATCTCCAGGCCCGGTTGGAGGACGTTTATCACTTCGCACGGGAGCGAATCAACATCGCGACGGAGAAAATGAAGACCCGATACGACACAAGGTCCACTGGTCATGACTTTCAAGAAGGTGACAAGGTATGGCTATGGAATCCCATCCGACGTAAAGGTCTGTCACCCAAATTGCAGTCGCATTGGGATGGACCCTACACAGTCCTTCACCGGCTTAACGACGTCGTAGTGAGGATCCAGAAGTCATCACATTTAAAACCTAGGATTGTACATTATGATCGGCTAGCCCCATACTATGGCCATAGTTCGTAAAATAAATCTAAAGCTACCATGGTAACTTGTTTGTAAATTTTGTAAATAACTTTTGCCTTTAATTGTTTGTAATATTACTTTATCAATGTTATTGTTTCTTTCATGTTCTCATTGTTATTGTTTATCCTGTTACGATTGGTTATCATGTAATGTGTGCATCTGTAAATTTTCCCTTGCTTCCTTTCTGGGGATTGTACTGCCCGGGACGTGCAGTCCTTGGGAAGGGGGCAATGTTACAAATCTTGTAAATAGTTGTTGTTTTTCCTGCCTTGCATCATTTTCATTAGTTTTGGTTTTATCTGGCGTCATGTTGCTAAAGTATCTGAAGATATCACCTTTATCACTTGTATACCGGCCCTGTAACGTTTAGTAGTTTTTGTTAGAATTTAAGAACATTCTTGCCTCCCAGTGCTGGAAAATAATTTTGTTTACTTACTTATTTAACTGTATGAGGGGGGGGGCTGTCTTGCTTTCGAGGCGACACTCAGTTATGCAAACCTCCCGATACTTCACATTCCATTTTTGACGCCATTGGCTACAATGTAAACAAACCTGGCGGTTGTGAAGGTTAAACTTACAGTTATTTCCGGTGCCATCACATTTTTATTTTACGGTGTTGCCAACCTAAAGAATTTATTATTTTTAAAAGTTTCATCAGCTCGGTGAGTAATATATGCAAATTGGATGACGTTCCAATGGAATAAAAGAAGACGGATTGAAAGGATCGCTCTTTCTTTCCTCCCTGCTGTTCGACGACTGACGATCACTCCGAATCCTGTGTTGGCCACCGGTGGCCGGTCCTGATGATGGCCGAGTCCATTCCTTGGAGTTTATGAACCACTGATGTCTGGTTGGATGCTGCAATATCCTGATGTCCTGGAGTTGCCTGCTTCAATAGATGTTCGTTCAAGTCCCGTCCTCGGACTTTTTCCTAGTAGAATATCAGTGGAGGAGTTTTCGGTTGGTGGCACCGGACCTATTGTAAGATTGTTTCATGTTCTTTTTCATATTTTTCTGCAATGTTAAAAGCTGGATTCTCCTCGAGAGCTTGTAAATATTTTTTGTAAAATTTAACGTTTAAATAAATTGAAATGATTTAACTTAATTTTTCCTTATTGTTGTTATACCATCAAGACACATTCGTGAGGTCCGGCCTTAAGTCAGATCACACTGACAGTTTTTACACTTGCCCTACATTTAATAAGCATGAAGACATTTTCGCGCTGAGTGTGTTTATTTTTCTTTTTATCGCTAGAAATTTCTTGAATGGATTATGGAAGTTATGAATGAACGGGATTTTGCTAGAATGTTGTCGAAATTTCGTTTCGAGTATAAATAGCTGGCCTTGAACACAGTCAGTTAGTTTTTCTCAGATTGGATTTCTGAGAGGCTCGTGTTCATTCGCTTGGGCGAATGGTTGTTTTGCTTTTGTAATTGCTTAATTACTGTTCATGTTAGATACGTGGTGCTGAGTTACTGTTGAGAGTACAATGTACTGTTTGCTACCTAATTGCTGGATGTTTAGCAATTGTTTCCTGCTCCTATTGTAAATAGTGTACATACTTGTAAATAAATTTATAGTTACTTCCTCAAGATTGGAATGCTCATTTAAAGAAAGTTGAAGGTGCTACGGACTCGTTACAATATGCAATATCACTAACATCGTGACAGCATATTTACAAAAAATTTAATAACTTAATTTAAATAGTTTACAAATCTTTCAAAGATTTTTTATGTGATTAACAATTCAGAGTTCAAATCTTACTAAGATAATAATTATTAACGTTCTGTGTATTTAAAGTAGCACAAAATATAAAATAAATAACTAAATAATAAAAAAACACTATATATTAAAGTAAGTACACTTCCCTTTATTGCAAATTCCAAGCAGAATTCAACGCTATCAACTATTAAAACTCTCTCAACACAACAACTCTACGCAGAAACTTCTTTAACAAAACCAACGTCCTTTTAGTGAAGAACTAATTTTACTTCTTCATGAAATGAATAAGCATAACTTCAACCACAGAACAGGGACGTCATTTCAAGTTTTTCCAGGGGGAGGCAAAGGGTAAAAACACAGTACAATTTCACCAGAAAACAGCAAAAACCACGCCCACTTATATATAAATACATTGATTTCTCAAAGTCGGGGTGGAGCAAATGACCCCCCCCCCTGCCCCCCCCCCCCCCATAAATGACGGGCCTGCCACAGAACTAGGTATCCGCTGACTATGCGAACTAAATGCATATTGCCGTGCTAGCTAAGCACATAGTAGAATCTGCAATTGAGCTCAAACTGAGATATTGCATTTTAAAGCGCTGCGCCTCCATATATTTTGTTGTGATGACTTTTTATTCAGCAGATCAAAAAAAAAGTTTCCAATCACAAATGACTACAAAATATTTTATTAATAACACATACGAAACAGAGAGCAACCTCTGGTTAATTACTTTGGTTTTGTTGAAAAGTAGGGGTACGACTATTGTGTTTAGCAAGGCAGTGCAGTAAGTTGAAACTCCAGTTTAAATTTTGTTCAGGTTAAGAAACCATTACGCAGTTTATAGTTTTCTATTAGAAAGATTTTTTTAAAAAAAAGTCATTTAATTTTTATTTGGATTTAGATTGGGTGGGGAAAAACCAGAACTCAATAGTGTTCATTTTTAGATAGTGAGGTTATATTGCAAGGGAGAAAAATCATTCTGATTTTTCTTTCAAACACTATTATTGATGTTTGAAAGTATCTACTTATTATTTTAAGTTTTAAAGGCAGTCTAAAATAGAAAATTTAATTGTAAGGGTTAGACACACTTTATCCAATATTCCAATATTAACAAATTAATTATTAATTATATTATTATTATTTATTAATTGATTGCATTGACGATATGATTCATTTGTGGGGTTTGACCAAGAAATCTTTGAGTTATAAAACAGAAAGGCTATTTTTTTCCTATTAAAACCTACCTAACTATGCGTATTTTTGTCATCAGGAAAAAATGTGTTGATTGCATATATTTTTAATGATTAACCTTTTAAATGGTCCAAGAAAAACAAAATTATTAAAAAACACTTTTTTTAACTGTAAAAAGGTCGATTTTTAATTTTTTTCCAATTTTTCCGGAAAAAAACGGTTTTTTTCATCGCTTCAAAATTTCCGGAAATTTTACATCTCCAGTTATGGTTATATTTTTAAAACTTCTAACAAATATTTAATTTCACACTATCCATCTAGAGTAGAAATTTAAAAGCATTCCATTGTATAATTTTCTTTTTATTCAAATATTTACATTATTCTTAAACTTTTGTGCTACCCTTTAAAGAGAGACCCTTTAAGAGCCTTAAATCTCCCTTCTGCTAGCATCAATGGTAGTCTATAAATGCCTTTTTTTAACTTCAACATTGAAAATGTACCTGGGCTGAGTCACTCAAGGAAATGGCGATTGCCACCATCGGCCCTCCTTCGTATCAGTCCCTGACGTCAACAGTACTCTGGGTTTATTAAATAGGTCTATTTCACAAAATTTCAACCAAATTCTTCTGCCTTTATACAGAAGTTTGGTGAGACCTCATTTGGAGTATTTTGTTCAGTTTTTGTCTCCTTATTGTAAGAACAAGCGTGGATCCAGCTGGGAGGGGGGGGGATCATGTGGGTCATGAATCATGGGGCTCTTAAGCGACCAAATATAGCATAAATCTGCATTAAGTCTAATATACGAAAAAATTTCCAAACACCCCCATTTTTGCTCAAAAATTGCTCTTTGATCCTTCCTCCCTCTGAAATTGATAACCTCCTTAACCCCAAGCTGGATCCACCTTTGCTTAAGAAAGATGTTAATTTAATGAAAAGGGCTCGAAGGAGGCTACAATGTTAGCAAAATCCAGTTTATTTTTGTTTATAGTTCTAATCTTAGAGTACTTAATATGTATAGTCTTAAGTAAAGGAGAGTAAAAGGGGATATGATTCAGTTATTTTAATTTATTCAAATAGAAGATATTTATTGGCTGATTTTCTGCTTGACCTTAATAATAAAAAAAAATAGGCATTCTTTAATATTGCATGTAATTGTCTATTTTTTATTAATTTTAATTCACTAAAAGCAATATATGTTATTTTTAACCATACTTTGTGTTACACTTATGATCAAAGTGTAAACTTTATGGTATTAGTTTATTGATCCTTTCTTAGGAAGTAATAATTGCTGCAATATTACAGAGCATATTTTTTGGTTTTTTTCTTGAGGGGGCGGGAAGGCATTGACTTATTATTTTTTCATAAGTTTTTATTTTCTTAATTTGAAGATTGTTCCTTTGTACTGTTAAACTATTTAATGCTTGATAGAAAGTAACACACTTTATATATTTTTTAGGCATATGTTGTTCTTGGAGGCTCTCTGGTTTCAGAAGGAGGTAAGTTTGTAATTCTAAAATTGTTTTCTTTTTTTAAAAATACATTTTACTGTATTGAGCACTTTTTTTCTTTTCCAAATTCATTGTGTCTACTTTGTTGGATATTTACAAGAAAATTCCAGCCTTTTCAGCATATATCATGGTTTCTTGAACTCTAAAGCATTTTCTTTTTCTTGTAAAGTATCTTTTCACCAAAAGTATGACTCAAGAAATTCAAAATAAATTTGCTTTATCACATTAGATGTCTTGAATATGATTAAATTGCTTCCAAGTTTTATCATTTTTAAAAAATCATTTTTTTTTTTAATTTCATTTGCTTGTGATTTGAATAAATATTGCACAGTTTCATCAAAAACTCTTGTTCTAATTTTTCATTCTTAAAAAATTTAGTGCTTGATGTTTTAGAAAGACACTTAAAAGTACTTGTTTATATTTCTCTGCAAAGTTCATGTCAGTCAGTTACATAATATTCTATGGCAATTTAATGATATGTGAAAATTAAATTACTCTAGATAGTTTAGAAATTTCACTATCTGAAAGGCAAGAAATAATGAACTCCTAAATTTCTATTGAGCAATAACTAAAGTGTTTTCTCATTCATTTGATACTTGAGCTATTTGTAAAAAATAGGTCATTATCCATCACTGGAATTTCCAGGTCTCAACAGAAACCTGTAAATGAATCTTGTCACTATATGCTAAAGTACAAAAGTTGAGCAAGTTACGTCTTTTCAATCATTTTAAAAACTGCATTGCTGAAATTATGCCAAATTTTGTATTGAATTTGAATGCTGAATTTAATTTCTCTGCTTCTTGCTTGTATCATTTTTAGTATTTGAGTTTAAATCATAACTGAGCATTCAATATAGATTCTATTTTATTGTTGAGGCTTAACAAAATAAAATTTATGGTATTTCTAAGTTTTTTTTGTTATACTTGTTCAAACTTGTCAAATGTCTGTGATATGCTATAATTTAAAACAAAAATCAGTAATTTATGAGTAAATTATAAGTGCCCACCTTAAAATGTGCTATTAATCTTATGAAGCCAATGGTTTCAAATAAAGCTGCCATGCCTGAAATAGTTAAAGGAAGTAAAGGAGTATTTCAAGAACTTATTAAGTTTTGTTAGTGTTACGCAAGGAATATCTGTTACTTTTTGGCTCAATTAAAATGTAGCTTTTTAAATTTTCCTATGTTTGATCTGAATTTAAATAATTTCCACAGGCACTCTTGTTATGGCAACTAAAGAAACAATTAGAGGAGCTAAACGTGAAGGGATGAGTTTTGCTCAATATGGTAAGTTGAAAGTTATTAAGCAAGTATATTTTACTATGTTTTATTCATTATTAAACTGTATTTGTACCTACCTAGGAATAGCATTGCTCTTTTATGTTATTAAAATTTGAATTGAGTATGAAAGTGTATACCTTATGAATTCAATCCATAAACTAACCGAAGTACACTCGAGCCTGCCTCCCGAAAGGTTAACCATCGGATTTAATCAATCAGAATTATTACTTAAAAATAATTCATAATTAAAGTATTATTGTTGATTTAGAGATGTTTTCATATGGCTTGTAAAAAAACTGTTGGATCTATCTTTGTGTTTTTTATTAATTTCTTGACTTTAGAAAGCCGTTAAATCTAGCTCTCAACTTTTGCATTTTTATCAATGCATTAATTAGTACGTTTTTTTTGCTCAAATCATTTTGTTTGTATTTTTCAGTAGTTAAAAATGAAGTTTGATATGCACAAAATTTAGTTGCATGTATGGATGATGCAATGGATGATTTAAAGTCCTCAACCAGTATTACATTTAGCTTTTGCAAGACTGTCACATCCACAGGACCACATTATGACATTAAAAAACAGAAACGGCTGCTTAATTAAAAAAGAAAACATGATTACTACAACTATAATGAATAGTACAAACCACAATATACAGAAGAAAAAAAGTACACTTTTTTGATCAATTTTGAATTGCTTCTTCTTTCTTTTCGAACCTCAAACATTGTGTAGACCCTTTTTCAAATTGAAAGTCTGTCAACGTTTCACGTCCTTCAGTATTCACCATGCAGGATTGCATGGCGTGGTATTATCAGAAGTGGCACCATCATTTGAGCTGCCCGGTAACCAATGTGGCGTACAGATGTCTGTACCTGATGAGGCCCAATTCAAGGTCCTTTCTGATGGTAACTAAGTACTTTATCTACTGAGCCAAAATCACTTGACGGCTTGTGGACAAAGTTGGGTTATGTGCTCTATGATACGTTCCACATTCTTATCACAATTCATCATTGCAAATAAATAATTTTTTTAATTCAAGAAGTCAAAATTTGTTTTGTTTTTTCCAGGAATAAATGCAGTTTCCAATGTACTAAAGCAAGCTGCAGCACCCACACTAGCATTATTTTTTTTTTAATTTAGACCGTGATAAAATTTACCTGTTTATTTGATAGTATTGAAATCTTATGTGATTCTACAGAAGTTAGAAATGCACCTGTTAAGCCCCACGTCCAATCTCTCATGACAATACCCAGAATTTCCTGACCATCGTCTATATTTATAATTATCCTTGGATACAGCAGATTCCCTTGATTATTGCATTTCTAAATTGTATGCTATCACCAACTTCCAGAAAATGTGTATGAAATTTGCTTCTACTTCTGTTCATACATCTTTATTATTGTCTGTGTTCTTTACTATATCTTATCAGAAAACTGCAGTGCAGTTCAAATTGGATTTGCAAATGCAATAAAAAAGCATTGTGAATCTTATATGTGATAATGAATCACAATTGAAATGCTGTATTTGATCATTGTCTTTAAATATTTTTATATTTGTTTGTGTATTTTTGGCATCAACTCATTTACTTTTATATTTGTGGCTTTTCCTTTAATTTCATACTTATCACAGGCTCTGGCGTTTCATTTTATGATTTTTTTAAGAATTTTATTTTTAAAATTTATGGTCTCCCTTATTGTTTTATTAGTAAAATTACTTTATTGAAATGTATTTTTTCATCATTAAGCCTGGATTTTGATGGACTAAAAACTACCACAAAACATATTTAAAAAATTGTAAAAAAGAAAAACAAATGCTCAAATAATTATTCAAGACTACCAATCCAAAGCAATAGTTTTTCTTTCATGTACAATTTCAGAAAAATGTATATTAAGAAAAATTGATGCATTTTCATTGAAGTTCCAAACTTCTATTTCATGAAATGAAAAAATCAGATTGCACTGGATTACAAAGTGCTTTTGATATTTTCAAATGTGTGGAGAAGCTTCCTTCAATATTTGTGATTGGTGTATTTTTGAGGGGAAAAAAAAAAAGAAAACTCAGTTGCTGAAAATTCTGCTTTACTTTCAAAAGTTGTTTCCACTGTTAGGATACAGGTCATTTTTCTTCATGTTTGAAATTCTTATTTCTTCTTTAAAACTTTGACTAATTTTAGTAATATGCTCTGTTAAATTTTACTCTTTATTATTTTATAAAGGGTGTGTCTACAAATGATATCGCGCCTCTGTTAAGGAGAGCGGTCTGAAAATCGTGAGTTCGTGACAAGGGGGAGTTAGGGGGTAACAAAAAATGTAACATCACTCATTTTTTAAGAGAATACGTTTATGAAAAATAGATATATGAAAAGAGAGGGAGAACGGTATGGTTGAAGTGGGACATTTTGTGACACAGGAGAGGCCAAAAATGGTGCAAAAATAGGTGCCTCATTTAGGGACTGCCCCTAACAGTTAACAATATGGAGTGCAAAATCCTTGAAAGAATTTTATGTATAATGGAAGAGAAGAAAAAAAAAACCCTAAAAACCTTTAAATGTTATTTGAAAGAGAGAAAGCATGCAAATATGAAATGAATAAATAAGTGATTGCAATAGTCTCTGCTTGATTTAAGGTGCTTTATAAATATTATAAGGTATTTTAAGGGTTTAACAGGTGAAAAATGTATTGCATTAAAATTTGAAAATTGAAATCTTTTGCTATTTTTAAATTTCCTAAGTTAGATACAATAAAGTAAGGAAAAGTATTGAGAGGTCTTTGTTAGCAACATTCACCATGTGGCATGAATTGTTCATTGACTAGTTGAGACTGATTTTAAGATGCCTTGCAGATAACTAACTTGATATAAAAATGGACTCAAAATTGACTTAGTTTCCCACAAGAAGAACTAAACATCCCCTTCAGAATATCCAATTGCAGTCAACAAAGGAAAGAAAAGTGCACAACTTGATGCTGTTCCAGTCGCATATACGAAATTTAAACCTTCTATGAATATCTGTTTTGTGTTCTGCAAGGTACTTAAATAACATTAAATAATATAAAATATATAAATTGCACACTTTTATGCAAATATTACGACACAACTTATCAAAATAGATTTGGGATTACCTATAAATTTACTCACTAATGTGTTATGATGTTATGAGAAAGTATTGAAAATTAATTTGGAGGTAACTAAAATGGAAATTTTTGCTGAAATTTCAGTGGTAAATTTTATGTGAAGACAATAATATCTTTTTATTGATAAGAAAGTAAAAGGTATGCATCCTTATGTAGTCTAATGTGTCCAAAATTTTAACTGACCTGAATTTTCTGGATAATCCTAATATTTAGTAAGCCTAGGTGGTGTGAGCCTAACTTAGTGCAAATTCTTGGGACTATGCTGTAATTGGAAAAAAAAAAAAAAAACAATCTGAACAAATTTTATGATTCAACGAAAAAAAAAAACAGCTGCTGCAAGTTCATTACTTATTAATGACCAGAGAAAAAGAAAAGAATAACTAGATTTCTGCTTTGAATCCTTAAAGCTTTTTTTTTTTCTAATTGTACTCCTTAATTATTTTAGTTGTTCGAGGTCAAGACCCAAGTGTAAATGTGGTGCTGTTAGAAGACATAGCTTCTGTAATAGGCATTGGCATAGCTGGAGTGTGCATGGGATTAACTTCTTATACTGGTCTGGCTTTTTATGATGCTGTTGGCTCTCTCGCTGTAGGTGGATTACTTGGTGCTGTTGCGTCTTTCATAATTTATACCAATACTGCTGCCCTGGTTGGAAGGTATTAACTTAATTTATGTTACTAAAGTGCCATACCAAGCACTCAGTAAATACTCCTTGACTTAGCTAGCTCGATCAATTGCTGAGTGCTTGGTATTTCTTGGCTAAATTTTAACTTGTACTCAGCAAATACCTAGTAGAGGAAAAAATTACACCTTTGTACGTAGGACTGCCATTTTGCATTGCACAAAACTGAGCCAGTAATATATTTATAAGTGTGGAACTGATATTCATGCATTGTTATACTAGTCCTCATTTCATTGAGATTAATTGTAGTATTGAAAATAACAAATTCTGTGACATAGATACTTTTTCGAAAGAAATTACAATATTCCCTAGGTACAAGACATCACTGTACCTAGGGTCATTACCCAAAAACAAGGTTTTCAAACTATCAACCGCACATGGATTTTATAAAGGTAGCAGTATCAAACAGCATTGTTTAATCATGTAGTTACAATTTGAATTACACTGTGATAAATTATTGGTGATTTTAAATATTTTCATGAATTATTTCTTATTGTCATTTTAAAACTGATTCTAAAAGTCAACTGTATGTACATTATGGTTTTGCAAAATTAATGAAACCTTTTTTTCTTAAATATAACGTAAAGAGGTGGATCTAGTTACAAGGCAACTATGGGCCCTAGGTACAACCTTTTTCTCCATCTCATCCCACCTCGTAGGCTCTTAGGTCACCTTCTTAGGTTATGTAAAACAGAGTGAACCAGAACACTTTTCAGCTTTGATTCTAAAACAAAAGTAGTTAAAAGGGGTTTTTTAATTTGATTTTTTGGGTAAAAACTTCGGTCTTGCTTTGCTTTTAATATTCCAAGAAAATACAAAGCATGTTGAACAGATATTATTTTTATATATGATTATTTAGAGGTGTTTTTATTCAACCCATTGATAGGGGTTAATCGGGACACATGTCAAAATTGTTATTTTATTTAATATAAACTGTAATAAGTCTCACCAATATTAGTAATATTGATGGGGGAGAATAAGAACAAATAATTACTGTCAAATTGAATTTAGGAATTGAATTTAGAATCTTAGTTTTTCAAAGTGTCCTTTAAATAAGTTTGAATTGTAACAACAGATCAAAGAGTTACGGTTCATCCCGCAAATCCTTGTCCTATGGCATAATAAAAAAATTTTCATTTTTGTGACACAATTAAAAAATGTTGTTTATTTTAATGTGGTATTCTGTTACTCAGATATATGCATAATTAAAAAATACTATTCTTGTGTTTGAAATATAAAGAGGTCTGTACTTACAAAGTTTTGCAGAGGATGAAAACTTGATGTTTTTTAGCATTCCACTTGCATCCTTGCTCATAAGCCAATAGTGTTGCCAGAGTGACAAAAATATTTTTCCTACTTCTTATGATATTACCTTTCTAAAAAAAAAATTAATTGTCAAAAATAATTTCTTTGTGTGTTCAGGAAGTTTTGTTCTGAATCACCCTGCTGTTCCGATACACTGCGTTTCACGGCTACCTGAATGATTTCGTACAAAATGTGTTCTGAAAATCTGTGTCGAAGGAAGACATATTTAATGCCTCAGTAGACTTAATATGTCAAAAAAACTATGAACTAAAATTCAAAGAGGTTTTGTCTTATCTTTGCACAAAAATAGTTGATGAGCTACAAGAATTGCTTTTGATTTTTTATGAAATTTTGGAAAAGAAAAAAAAAAGATCAGAAAAAGTTATAAAACAGCTCTAATAAAAATGTTTTGACAAAATTTCAGAAAATTAGCACTGCATTTTGGTGATTTTTAAAGTTGAAATTTTTAGCTTTAGTTATTCATAGATAGTCTTTTTGAAATTGCTGCTAAAAATTAAATTATGCTCTATACTACAGTGGGGAGAAAAGGAGAAGAAATCCCTTGGTTTTTTTTAAAATTTCATCTTAAACAATTATCTTGCTCATAATTTGCAACAGAAATCGGAATTTTTGAATTTTTTCTACAGATCAATTCCAGCAGAAAGGTTGCAAGAAATAAATAAAGAAATGGAAAATGATGTCATGATTCGGTATGTATTAAGTTTTCTGAAATATAAATTTTAGCTAATGAGAGATGTCAATCATCATTTTAATAGTTCTAACTTATTTATAAGATTTTTCTATTTGTTTATTTTTTAAGTTTTTATTCCTTAGTAATTCGTTAACTTTATTCTTAAAAAATTAATAATCTAGAAAGCTGTTCAATATTCTGTTCATTCAAAAGTCATCCTTTGTAAGCAAGTGTATTGCAGCAGTATGTGATTGTGAGTAATAACATAGTAAAATATAGGTAGTTACTCCTTGTTGACCTGGCAAAATATGATCCAAAATTAAATAGAATCAAACAGGAAATGTTTTTATAACGAGAAAAACAAATTCACAAATTTGAAAAGTTACAGTGTTATTGAAATTTCTTTGAATTTACTGTTCCAATCAACAGCTAATATACATTCTATGGTACAATACCATAGAGTCCATTAATAACAATTCGTAATAGTTTGAAAAAAAAAACTCTTGAGAAGTACTGTTTAACTTGCACTCAGAAACCAACTTTTTGTTTATGAAGTTAGGCGGTTATCTTATATACAAGTAGATATTTGAAGGGCCAGGGGGAAAAAAGATGAAAGTCACTTTTTCGTCAATTTTGAGATATTAGCGCTATCTAGGGGCTATGAAGGACTAGTATCATCTGGTAGAACAACAAGGAGGGGGGGGGGAAGATGAGAGTCGACCAAAATGTGCATGAAAAATCGAAAAACTACATAAGGTGCTACGATAAATCAAACTTTGTTCTTCGTTTTTCTCGAAATCTCTTTTTGGTCACTTTCATCCTTTTTCCCCGGCTCTTCATTTATACTATTCCTATAGTAAATGTAAATAACCATAAAACAAGTCAAATGCACAAAATACCGAGAATTTTAAAGGCTGCTTAAAATTTCCCCCATTCTTGGAATAGAATAATGTGTGTGTTATTTTGGTGTTAAGTAGGAATTTTATGATTAACTCATATCACTGATCTCTCTGATTTGGGCATCACAACTACTGGGGAATCTTAGTCATTGTTATGTGCTTTGGTTAAGATACCATCTTGCTCAAGGTTGTCAAGTTCTTTAATTTTTTACGTAAAACAAAAGGTATTCTTGAGTTTAAGGAAAACTAGTTTTTCAAATTTTGTCTAAGTTTTCAGAAGTTTATAAAATTTGAAATTTGTTCATAAGATAGCATAATTGATTTATGATGTTATTGACCGCAGTTGAAGTGTCAATCATCCATATATATACAACGAATCTCAAAACAGGCACTCCTTAAAAATATCTATTCATAAAATAAATTCTTCACATAGTTGATATTTTTGCGGTAAAAGTTTCATGACAAGCATAAACTCCTTTATTGTGTTATTTTCGTGTATGCTCTGACTCTGGGATAATGTTTATTTTCACCTTTTTATTTATGCGTACTCATAAATGAATTCATGAATGAATTTCACAAAAAAGAATTATATTAAATAAGTAATTTTTGAAAAAATTATTCATAAGTCATGCACGCATGCACACACACACACACACCGAGAAAAAAAAAAGTAAGAAAGAAAAAAAACCCATTGAAAAAAATCTGGATAGACTCCTTAATATTGGAATAAGATATTGCTTGTATTATTGAATAGTATATTTTTACTTTTCTGTTCAAAATACTAACATAGCTAACTTCATTGCTTAGTATTTGAAAGCTGTAAAGTCTAAACTTGTGTTATTCATGATAATATTTTGGTGTTGCATTGTGTCAAATAATCATTTACAATTTTTTTTTCTAAATTATTGATTCCCCCGCTCCCCTTTCATTCTTAAAGAAACTTTTTTGTTTCAAGTGCCTGATGTAATTGATTTCAATATACTTTTTGATTGAAAGTCATAACTTTAACAGCTATGTAACAATCGCATGGGTTATCTTTTCAAGGGCTATTCATGACGTAAAAGCTACTGATATGGGAAACAACTATGTTCGGTACAAAGCAGAAGTAGATTTTGATGGGAGGCAGCTTTCGCGGTCATACTTAGATTCTCAAGATTTAGATGCTTTACTGCAAGTAAGTTCCAATAATCTTCGATTATTATATTTATCTTTTCTTGACAGATTCAGAAGCTGACAATTAATGCACTATTTTATAAACTCCAGCTTATTCAACAGATTCTTTCCTTAATCTTCATTGAAATAATGAAGTTTTGCTTCCAGTTGTGTGAGTGGCTAATATTACCATTAGTAGACATTTTTTTTTTCAGTATTGTAATTAGCAAAGTAATAGAAAAAAGTGATATCTTATAAAAAATTAGTCCATTTTTTAATACTTCGTTATTAATATCTTACGATGTTTGTTACATGCCTTTAACCTTTGTTTTTTTCTTTTATCTCTGTTTAATACAGGGATAGCCAATCTGCAGCTTGTGTGCCACAATGTGTCATACACTAACACACAGTACTAACAGTGGCTCACAAAGAATATTTGAAAATTTAACAAATTGAAAAATATAAACTTTTTATCACAGATTCTGAGAAAATGTCATTAGTACAAATTCTAATTCTTCATGCTGATTTGCCGCCTGATTTTTTTTTTTTTTTTTTTTTTGTTGGAGATCAGAAATGGTTCAATCATATTGATTTAATCTGTTGCAGGTTAAAACCTTTTTTTAATGTGGATAAATATTTATTATAATTGCAAACTAACAGCATATTATGTTTATTTTTTTTATTTTTTTTTTTGAGGAAATGCAAAATTTGAAATCTATTGAAGATGTGGAGTCATTTATGTTGAAGCATGGTGAAAGCATAGTGGATATGCTTGGCGGCCAGATTGATAGAATTGAAATAGCTTTAAAGGTAATTTTTATGAGGAATCTTTTCAATACTAGTAATCAATAGTGAGTGTTTCTAATTAGCTCCTTGTGTTTTAATTTAGATATGGTGGTTTAATATAACCTTTTATTATGATTATGTTTCATTGCATTAATCAAACTTTGTTCATAAAAACACTAGTAAATAAAGGGTTATTTAGGAAAAAGAACTAATAAAAAGTACAATTCCATTTTATTGCTTTTTTGAGCTTTAATACGTTAACAAAATGAAATATACAATTTTAAATAACTTTTTTTAAACCAATCTGCAACACAAAACAATATACGCAGCCTGCATAATACTTATTTGGAAAGCTAAAGTGGCAAAGAAATTTCACTTTTAATTCCACCCCCTTTTGATTTACATTGCTCTAAAAAAAAATTTTTTTTTTTTTCATTTTTCTAATTTTTGAGGAGCTGTAAACTATAAAGGGTAAATGAGCACACAATTGCATTTAGATGTTATTATTATCCCAGTGACTAATTTTTGCTATATTTCATTTTGTTTCTTTGTTCCCTAAGAGAATTATCATCCTTTTAAAAGAGTAAAAATGTTTTATTTGACCTTGAACTTTGGCCTGTTGCCCTTATTTTAATAAATGCAATTCAAATAGATTTGGGCCTAAGTATAAGGGTCTAAAATTCCATTTTTGACAACACAATGATTAGTAGCCAATACGCAGCTTTGTTTAAAACAAACAAACACTTTTGACTACAAAAACAACTTTAGACGACCTGCACAAAGTCAAAGGTTAAGAGTACAGAAAAAAAATATCTAACATCTTACATACATGGCTTTTAGAGATATGAGTATCAAAAAAATTTAACATATTCAAGGAGTACTTTTCTAAACTATCCTATGAAATTATATGGCTTGACTGTATATAAATATTAATTGCATTTACTGTACCTGATATTTATCCTAAACAAAAATTGAAATTGAGTTTCTTCTGTTTTTAGAAAAAGCACCCGGAAATTCGGCATGTTGATTTAGAAGTACTGTAACTACTTCATAAATGTATGAACTGTAGAAATGTAAATACTTGTACTTAATGATCAAAGTTGTATTATATTGAAAATTGTGCTGTGCTATGAATAAAACGACCTGTATATGTAGAACGTTTTTACAAATACTCTTTCTTTTATAATTTATATTTAAATGTGATGGTATTGTATAATCCAATCCAACTAGAAGTATAAATAAACTGAAGTGAAAAACTTTTGCTCTAATTTATTTACAGGTTTTCTTTAAATTCTCTTAAAAGACATGAGTGTATTTTCTTGCATGTATCATTAAATCGTCATTTTCTGTACAATTTCTGCCACTGCCTAAACTTTAACTGAATCAGAATCAATCTTAAAATATTGTAATATCCTCTTATTTATTTCCCATTTTTATCCCTATGCAACATGGAAGGGGGTTATAATTTTGACGTATCTGTGTATCTGTCTGTGGCACTCACTGCCTAAATAGACCAGGTTCGACCCTCAGCTGATCAAAGATCCACCGTCTTGATTAATGGTGGCTGGGAGACGTTAAAAATGTCGTGGTCACAAAGTCCTCCAAGTGAAATGATACCTCTGGGGGTGCTGGGCCAAGGGTTTGCTCGGCCCTTATTCTGGTTCAAAAAAAGAACAGAGCGCTCTTCAGGGCCCTATCCCAATTAAACCACGAGTTGTGGTAGGTACGGGGGACCCTGGAGTGTGTGAAGTGCCTAAATAGATGGACCGATTTAAAAAGAGAAAAATTCGTTTGAAAGGAAAGTTGATCGAAAGTGTTCTTAGCTAGGTCGCGTCTTCAGATGATATTAATTAACAACGATATTAATTAAAAACCTTTAAAACGTTTTTCGCGATTTTCGAAGCACAATTATACCTAAAAATTTAAAACAATAGTGTCTAAAGAAAGAGAAAATTTTATTGCAACTGATAGAATGTGTTTGAAACTTCCATCTTATATAAACTTGAATTATAACGTTTTTTAGCAAATAAAGTCTATGCCTTTATTTACACAATTGGAAACTGATGTCATTGTTGGATGACAAGGAAATAGAATCCAATGATTGAAAATGTTTATCTGTTGGCAGTTTCTATTTGTTAACGATGAAAATACTTGTAATTGATTTTAGTATAAGAATTTTGAAAGGATTTTCTATTTTTCCTCTTTACTCTGTTTCATACACACTTCAGGGTCCCCCGTACCTACCGCAACTCGTGGTTTAACCGGATAGAGCTTTGAAGAAGGCTCTGTTCTTTGTGAACCAGACCAAGGCCGAGCAAACCCGGAGGTATCGTTTCACTTGGAAGACTTTATGCCCACGACATTTTTAACGTCCCCCAGCCATTCTTAATGAAGAGGGTGGATCTTTGATCGGTTGGGATCGAACCCGGGACCATCCGATCACGAGTTCGACGCCTTACCGATTGGGCTACCACGGCCCCTTTATTCTGCTTTTGCGCCTATCAAATTTTACTAGTACGGATTATTATTAATTTCCGGGGTTTACCATGTCCTCTCAAAAACAATTAAGAATTTAAAATGCTTCCTGCCCAGTGATGTTCATTTCAATATGAGGTCGGCAATCAGGGTCTGGTGTTTTTTAAATTTTTAATTGATTCTTAGTACTTCTAAACATGTATTTTTGCTAATGAGGTATAATTTAAGCTATACCTCCTTTTAATATTCTTGTAGAAAGATCTAACTATTTACTTCAATCTCTTATGCTTGTGATATTGAGTTCTGTCAGTACATGTTGACGTGTTAGCAGAAATCTATTGCACCAGAATATTTCAACTGTTAGCAAAAAATGAACGTGAAAGTTCGTCCTGTTGTACACTTTAGAACTATAAATTTTTGCCCCTGTTAATTTGTTTAAATTAATGTATTCTAAATTATGAAAGTAGGGTCTGGTGGGGGAAAGTGGTCAATGGGGTATAGTGGTCGTACTTCAAATAAATGGCTGTAGCTTACAAATAAATGATCGAATCAGTGATTTTTTTTAAAACAGAGATTAGATGTTAGGAATTATATTTAGTGTTCGAAATTTTATTATTACCAATGTTCTATTCAATGAAAGAAGTCGCTTTTTATATTTACAAAACATTTAAAAATTTTAAAACCTTTTTGAAGTTCACTGCGAAATTTTGTTAGTTACAATTTCGAACGGATTGACTGTGCAGGAAAATTCCAATATGCTTCAAGAACCCTTACTCATTAGCAGCTAATTCTATTTACTTTAGAAAATATTTTGGAACTGTTTAAGTAAGATGGATTACAGTGGTCATAGAATTAAGCTTAACATATATCATTCTTCTAATTCACTTAATCTTAACTTTTGAGGCAGGTATTAGTTTGAGATTAACTTTAATAAATATGTAGTGTTTTTTTTTTTTCAGTAAATATGATTAAGTACAACTGAATTTACTAGAACATGTGTTATACTAGTATATATGTAGATATACCGGGCTACAGTACATACATAAACATGTAAATACTTATATTTAAGAGTGAATATGTGCATATAAGATATACATATATATTCCTGAAAAAATATGCGTTTTTAGTTTACTACGTCTTTGTAAGTGGATGCACTTATGTATACAAAGCACACTATATATAGTAAAAACTAATATATATTCATGGTACTTATAACCATGAATATGTATTAGTTTTTACAGAAGTAAATATAGATACATGTTTGTATGAGTATTTACATATACATACAAGTATATAGTTAAATAGATTTATATATCTTCACGTGCGTGTACATGAGCATATACATGTGTGCAAAGTTAAGTACATGTCTGCATGAATGTACATTGTATGTACGTTCATATTTGTGCAGAGAGATACACATACATTTTTGCGTAAGTTCTACTATATTTTTCTGTACAAAAACATTATACTAGTAGATGTATATATATATACACGCTACACGTATGTATTTGCATATTCTCGTATATACATGCATATAATTTGCATAACAATATACGCACATGCATTCACTTACACATATTATGTACATCAATGCACGCATATACTTGTACTTGTACATAAATTGAAGTCTCCAATTATATGATGTATATAACTCTATTCACATACACAATCGTATTTTAATCACTTGTATATTCGAACAGATGCTTACATGCATGCATTTGATGTATTCACGTGTATACTCATGCATACACTTATATATTAAAATAGACAAGTGTACTCGTATTATGTTTGTCTATACCGTTATACATACATACATATGCCCATAGCTACTAGTACATATACTTCTATCAATTTTGTAAAAAGTTATTATTTTTATGTTCTTCTGTGCTTAATTTGTTGTAATCTTGCTATATTTGGTGTTTATTCCAATAATTTTCACTAAAAATTATCATAGTTCATGTAATTTTACCTATATGTTGACTTTCCTACCATTTAACATTGTCTATGGGAGTGATGAGAAATTTCAGAGATATCGCCATGTTGGGATCATTTTTGATGACTTATTTTGGGCACCGAATTTGGCAAGGAATCACTAAATGCTGCCAAGCTTGACAACATTTCGAACTACAGGGTGCGGCAGAAAAACCCGGACAAAGATTTATTGTGATAATTTTATTAAATAAAAGAAATTTAGCAAAACAACAATTAATAATGTTAACATAGACTTTCTACAATAATATACTCAGCCGGTTTCGAAGTGGCTTCTTCCAGCGGTGATACATAGATCAGATCCAAACGTAACTTGAAATTTTCAGCGATGGGCCGCAGCTCTTCCAGCAACAATCGGTCTCATTCTCAAAGAAGCGACTGCTTCAGCGACTCTAAGCTTTTGTGGGGCTTAGCACAGGCCCTAGCCTTCAAAATGGACCATACACTGTAATCCATGAGATTCAGATCCGGCGAGTAGGGGGATATTCTGTAGAGGAGATGAAGTCTGAAAAATGGGTCCGGCCAGGCCCGTGCTGGGTCTCTAGAGAGGGCGGTGGAAAGACTATTTGGAGGGCGCCATTTTGGGGGGGGGGGGGGGAGGGGGGGGTCAGATTTTCCAGAAAGAAAGGCATCGTTCTGGCAAAGGTTTTTTTTTTTTACAAGTCTGTATTTAACTGGAAAAAATATGATTTCATTCCCTTTCCAAGTAACTCAAATGAGCAAAAAAATAAATCCAGAATGTACTTTTCCTTTGTGTGCTGCTAACTGACTGAGCTGATTAGTTGAAACTAGACATTTCTCTCGAAATTTAAAATAAAGGGAGGGGTGGAAGGGAACTAGTTTTTGAAATCGACATACATTTTCATCAAGCGCTTTGTGTTACTTTTCAAACAATATTTTTACCATCGTCTGCAGATGAAATGCGAGCATAGATATACTTTTATTCAGAACTTGAACAAAATATAGTTACACAAATCAACAGGAAAATTATTATTATTTTTTTTTTCTTAAATATCATTTTAGACTAAACTAGACAAAAAGACATGCAAACCATTGAGATTTTCACAAAATAAATAAACAAATAATTCAAGAGAAAGGAAAATCATACTACAGTATTGCACAATGAAAAGCTCAATGAATTCTGGAATAACATCTATGAGTAAAAATAATGCATTATTAAAGTAATAAAATTAGTTGTAGAAATTTGTTGTACAAATTTCGAAGTATGGAAGTCGACTAATCGGATGTCCTTTAATGAGACAATGCAGTGTTTGAAATTTCGTAAAATAACTTCTATGTGGGTCATTTTCACCATATGCTTACATTTCAGAGTTTTTGATTATTTTCTTCTTACTTTATAATTTCTTTTAAAAGCACAAGCTGATGTTAAGCCACATATTTGAGAATTTATTTACTTTCTATCAAATCTGTTGCCAATAACATGGTAACGGACTTGACATTTTCAACCAGAATGTCAAAATACGACTAGGTGTCGGAATTTAAAAATTGCACAACAATATACATTTTTTTAGAGTTGTATAGTTGATAATATTTAAGGGTACCGTACACGTTAAGAAAAAGCAAAAATTTATATTAAAATCTTTGGTAACGGACTTGACAAAGAATAAAAATATTCACCTTGAAGAAATTTTGTGCTTAACACCACTGCAATATTTCTCAACTCAAGGAAACCAAATTTTTAGAAATAGTTACGTTACTAATTTATTAAGGTAACAGAATTATGTGCTACCATCTTTTGACAACAATAAGTACCTTTTTTAGCTAAAATAATCTTAGGGTAACGGACTTGACAAGAACTGCTGGACAAAATATATTGGTACATTTCTTATTGAAAAAACAATCCTGGAAACAAATAAGCAGGAAATCGCTGAGAAACGATTATGACTCTACGGGAGGGGAAAACGAACAATCTGAAACCGATGAAGAATTCATTAACTGCACAGAAAATAAGAAAGAATTGTTCGCATTAAATTTAAAATATAAATTATGCTTCAAATTCGTCATTTTACCCTCCCTACAGCATGTGTAAGCAAATTTTGAAAATGACCCATGGAGTACTTTGAAAACACATTTAGTTATAAAAGCAAAACTTCAAGGTATTATGAGGCTAAAATTGAAGTAGACGTTTCATTTCTGAACTGCTTTCAGAAAGTCGTTTTATAACCTCGTCATTATCGATTGCATGTAGTATATCTTTTTCTGATTGCATTAACACAAATGCCTCCAAATTATCATTGGTCATTGTTGATCTAAGGCGTGTTTTAATTAATTTCAATTTAGAAAATATTCTCTCACATGACACTTGGGTTAAAGGTATTGTTAGTAAATATTTGTATACTTTGGAAAGCTCTACGTATTGTAAAGAATACATGTTGTACTCGAGTAGAACTTTGTATGCACATTTCATACACATTTGGCACTCTTTCTTATTTTCTGTGCAGTAAATGTATTCTTCATCGGTTTCAGATTGTTCGTTTTCCTCTCCCGTAGAGTCATAATCGTTTCTCAGCGATTTCCTGCCTATTTGTTTCCAAACATTTCTGAAAGAAATGAGTTCTTCTTTCAATTTCCCGCGGTCAATATTTGGTAACAGTTCGCAAATTTTGATTAGGGAATTTGGTGGAAGGGTTTCTTCCTGAGAAAATCGCTTGGGATCAAAACACGATAGATCCAAGTATAAATGTTTGTGCTTGCTGAATCGTCTCTCCATAGTTTGTATTACTGTGTCTAAAACACAATAATATACTCTGATCTTATATTCTTCTTCAAGAGAAGTTCCTGTCTCTTCATGCTCGGCGATTTCGCCGGGCATTTTCTTAATTTTTCTGCGTCGTTTTATGGGCAGTTCTGTTTCAATTATAATATCTTCAAGATGTGGGTCATTTGATGATTTTTCTTCCAGGTGTTGGGAAACAACCAAAACAAAAACTTTGGCAGCTTGCAGTGTCTCCTCAAACATTCCCCGCAGCCCTTTTAACCTTTCAATAGCTGATTCAATTACTCTCCAAGCTTAGTCGAGATTGCGCATAGTCGAGATTTTTTGTTTGAAGGTAATCACTCAGCGGGGTTGTAATTTTAAAAATTTGAAGAAAAGTCATGGCCAACAAACTATTTTCAAAATTAGAAAACTTTTGCAGTAAAGCTGCAGCTTCATTTCTTGTTTTAGGATTGAATTCCAAGGACTGAGCTATTTTAAACAAAGCAATAACTATTTCGGTGAAAATGAATTTAATTTTTCCTTGGGAATTAGGTTGGGTCTGAGAAGTAAAATCATCTATTCTTCCATAAATTTTCGTGGTGGCATTACTGCGGCTGCGCCATCTAGTTTCTCCAATTGCTTCTAATTTTAATGCTGGATTTTGTTCTTTGAACTTTTCAAGTCTTAGAATTGATTCTTTGAAAAAAACCTGCGTACCTTGTATAACGCCAAAGAATGAAACAACAGCTGAAAGGCACTGAGCAGTATCAGTCAGCACTAGGTTGAGAACATGAGAGTAACACCAAGTGTGTATATGGTTTTGAATATTTTCTGATAAATGCGCTGTTAGACCATTGTACTGGCCGCTCATATTGGAGGCCCCATCGAATGCATTCGCCACACAGTTCTCGAGAGGGATTTCATAGTCTTCCAGGGCTCTTTTTAAAGTACAAAATAGCGCTTCTCCGGTTGTTGATACAACATTCCTCAATGCCAAAAGCCTTTCGTGTACTTCAGGCCCCTTAACATATCTTGCTATTATTGCACATTGATCCATGCTAGAGATATCTATCGTTGTATCAATCAACACAGAAAATTTTATAGCCGACTTAACTTCATTTGCGATAGTTTCTTTCATAAGCTGCTTGATAATGTCTATAATTTTAGTCAGCATGTTGTTACTGAGGAAAGTAACGATGCCCCCTCTTCCAACTTTTTTTTTTTTGGTTACTGTTTTTACTACCATTATTTTTTTCTCTTTTTAAACGATAAGAATCACTTTTCTCTTTCACTTTTTTTAAATGTTTCTCAAGCGTGACATCATAGTTACTTAACAGCTTAATTATGCTCAGGAAGTTGCCGTGATTGATGTTGTTGTCCTCCAGTGTGTACGCAGATTCTACGGATGCACGATAAGCCAAACCTTGCTTTCCTATCAATTTTAATACGTCTATGACAGTTTCTACCACATGCCTCATTTCCATAACTATCTTTTTTCTTTTTTCCATTTGATTTAAAAACAACAAATCATGAGTACTTTTTTTGTTCTTCGCTAGCATGAACGACTCGACGGACTGGATGTGAGTTCTTGAAGTCTCATGCTCCCCAACCCTTTGGTGAACATGTTTCCAGTCATTAAAACCTGAACAAAACGTAGACTGACCATTGCTGTAAACAATGCAAATAAAAACAGTGCAGCCGTTGTGTCTTTTCATTATACGATAGCCAATTTCTACGAATTACGTGTCCATCTTCCTGTTTTATGTGAAACAATGGCTTCTTTTCTGAATAAGGCAAATCTTTGCTGTTAGGTTCTATTGGATGGAAATCCAAATATGCAGATAAATTGCTTTGGCTGGGTTTTTGAAAGTAGTCAAAGTTGTCCTTACAAACACTTTCAATCGTATTGAGTGTTTTCTTTGTTACCTTTTTCATTAAGAGAAATTTCTGTTTCAACGTTCGTGGGAAGTGTGTCAGAAGGATCCCCAAATCTTGAAGAAGAGGAAAGTTCTGGTGCTAGATTTTTGCAAGATATATCTGCATTTGATGAACATGTAGAAATCAAATTTACATCAGTTTCTGTTGTTTGAGAGGTGTCCGAATTATCCCCACATCTTGAAAAAGAGGAAAGTTCAGGTGCTTGATCTTTGCAAGGTATATCTGCATTCGATGAACTTGTAGAAGGCAAATTTGCGTGAGTTTCTGTTATTTGTGAGGTGACTAATAAATTTGAGCTTGATAACGGAGAATAAAAATTTGTTATATTGGAACAGGTCTTAGCAGAGTCTTGTAACTCTTTTATTTTCTTAACTTTTCGGTGGTAATATCCACTTTTCTTCCTTTTGTTTCCCTCCATTTTTCTAAACCCTTCTTCTACTTTTCATTCCTCTGGGGAAAAAGAAAAGCTTTTAATAGTCTTTTAGAAAATTATTTCATTTAACTTTTCTAGAACTTAAAATAAATTCTAAAATTTGAAAATTAGTACTGGATCATTCCACGTCATATTCCCTAATATAAATCGTTGGCCATGCCGTCATGCCTCAGGTTTTGTTGGTATTTACTTGCGAATAGATATCCATGAGATAAGCTCAAATTATTTTTTTTTTAGATTCTTTGAATAAAAATTCGGCGCTGTAGATTTTTTTAAAGTTTTGATTTTTTCAGAATTTTTCTATAATTTACTTATTTTGCATTCAATTGAGGGAGTTTAAATATTATTTTTATTTTCTCCATCAATATTAACAATAAAAATGATATTGTGGACAATAGAACTGTGCCAATTCTTTTTTTTTTTAATTAAAAAATAAACGTGGTTTTCAAAATATTTTCATTAAAATCAAATTTTAGACAGATTAAAAAAATTTGTGGAATTAAAAACACCAAAAACGTGTGAAAACAACTATAACTACTACTACCGAAGAAAAGATTTTTGAGTAAATATTAAGGCTTTGAAGAATATTTTTCCAAATCTGGATTGTTGTCAGAGCTGCCATTTTTTGAAAATCTAAATTTATAGCTAAAGTTTTGCACGGGGGCTGGGAAGGGGGTAAATGGCACATTTTTCTTTAAGCAATCTATATTTTTTTGAGCTAAAAAAAAAGTCGATGAACTACTCTTTATTTTACAACAAAAAAACACCCTCATAATTATTTGAACATATCAAGTGCATTATTGGTTTTCATACTAGAAAAACAAAAATTGATGTGGATGTTAGTTTTGTACTCCATGCCCATAACGTGTCCTTCAGAAGTTTAAGTTTGCACAATACCCAAGTAGCACACTTCGTTTTTTAAAGGTTGTAAAATGGTTATTAACGTTATAACAACCGCTTTAAAACGTTTATAAAACGTTCAAAGGTTATTTGTGCTACCTGGGATAAAAAATAAATAAAATTAATTGCAAATCATTTCTCTTGGGCATACCAACTAAAAATTTCATAAAATTATCTTAAAAATTAAACGTTATTTGTTTTTAAAAAAACGAGAAAAAAAAATGAATTTCTGCTCCTCAACTGAAAAAAAACTTAGCGAATTTCTGCCATTTCTAAAATTTTGTATCTATTAAACATGATCAAAATATGAAAGGGTAACGTCTGAAGGGTGGTTAATTTGACAATAACACAGGCCTGCTATGAAAAAAATACAAGAAGAGTAATGTAAGTGTTGTTCCTTTTGTATTTTTCGGTGCTAATTTCAGGAAAAATAGTGAAAAATTCCATCACGTCAATTTTTTTGTAAAATAGGTTTTTATTTTTTACTTCTTTTACATTTTTGCTTAAAAACTAACTTTTTCGATCAGTTTTAAATGCAGTATCTGGCAACTGTGCTTTTTTTTCATTTATGTAATCTTTTTTATTGATTTACATTGATTTTTTTAGCTATAAACTACTCTTTGTAGGTCTAAATTTAAGGGAAAAGATCGAAAATGACACATTTTTACTCATTCGCGTATGAAAAAAAAAATAGCTATGTCTCATGAAAAAAAAAAACTTTATAGAAAAAATAAAACCAATCGAGAGTGCAGAGTATTCATAGAGATTGTCTACCAAACTTGATCAAAATCAAAAATAGTACTACACCAAAATTTGTAGATTTTATACGGAATGACCCAGTAGCCAAATTTCACGAAATCTCTGTTTAAAAGAAAAACTTAGCAAAAATTCCTTGAGTTAAAAATTTTACACCATGTAATGGTGCATTTTCTTCTTTAAGTGCAATAGATTCGTGTGACGTAGGGTTGGTTAGGGTAAGTGGGCCCCCTTTTAAAACAGTTCGTTTTTAAAGCCTTATACAAACAGCTTTAAAGCAAAAGAAGTTTTAACTTGTTGACCTATCTTATCTTGGACATTATTAATAAACACAAGTTCAGCATTTTTTTCTAAAACAAATGCTTTAAATGTTTCTAACTATCGTATTCTTTAAAAAATGACGTGGGTGGCCCACTTACCCCCTAGGAAGGGGTAAGTGGGCCACCCTTCATTTATTTATATTTAAAGAGAGCATATCTAAAAAAAGGGTTTGCATGTCCTACCTGATAAAGTATGTAACATTTTAGTCGGAAATACTTTTTTGTAAATGTATCCATTAACGAGATATCTACTTACATTTAAATGTGTATGACAGAAAATTTTAAAGCAGAATACAAAACAATTGTGTCTGTGAAATTCATTAAAAGTCATTAGGCATATTTTTTGCTTTTACATATAAATTAGTGTTGAACAAACATAATAGAGTCGATTATGATCAATTTTGGTCAAATAAGAAAAAATATATAGGTTGAAAAAAAATGGAAACACTTAATGGCAGCGCCTGTTTGAAGTTTGTTGAGGGAGAGACATTATCATTTCATCCTCAGTTATAATTCTAACATCACTTACATCAAACCAATAAAAAGTGTAGCTATTTCTATTCTATCAAATGTAGCAGCATTTTATTCATTTGTATCATATTGTAAAGTTAGAACTTCATAATACTTTATATTTTTCTTTTATGCAAGTTTCCCAAATACATAGTTACCAGCTTTTGCAGTTTTTGTAGCTAAAGAATCAATTCCTTCTAGGTCTGCATCATTATCTTTCATTTCATCTTAGAAATTGCTTCATCAGAACTGCTTTTCATTTTGAAATCATCATTATTATGAGGGGGCCCACTTACACCGTAGTGAGGGGGCCCACTTACCCTAACTGAGAAAAACCAAGGGGTAAGTGGGACCCCTCCCCTTAAACACTTATTAATAATACTTCGCATAAAAATTCTTATTGCAGTGTGTACTTTAGGTTAAACTCTACAAGAAAACTTGATGAACATAGAAAAAATAATAAAAATTAACATTGAAACACTTCTTTGAAAAATGTTGCTCGAACTCGCAAAAAAAATTTTTTTTGAAAAATTTTTTGACATAAATAATATGATCCAAAAAAAGTTCCATGAAACCGAAATATGCAAAACCAATCATTGTGATGAAATATAACATGATCAGTACAAAAAAGTACAGAAACCATATGCTCATTTCAATTTTAAGGGGGGTGGCCCACTTACCCCAGTGGCCCACTTACCCGAACCGACCTTACGTTTCTCACCGGCAACGACATTACCTTTCATGCATAGGCAGCTAGGGTGTCCCCCAAAAAAACGAAAGTCGGAATTTTGTAAACGCATACCCTCTTATTTTTTTTCCTTTTACATCAAAACAGCTGTAAAAAACGTTTCACGCAATTTGAACAACGGTAACCCGTGCCGACTTGCGTCCGAAAGTGCGAACTAGCCCTTTTTTTTCTAGGCCAAATCGAAAAAAACTTTTTTCGGAAATTCAAAATTTCATGTTGATAAAACGCTTCCCCTAGATCCCAACATGTCCCAAAAAATCATTTATCCAAATTAAAAAATATTTAGGTACCCCAAACGAGGCTTAAAATTCATAATTTTCTTCAAAAAATAGCTTTTTTTTCTATGTATTTTGTAAACAACGAAAGATAAATTTTAAGAAATTATCAAGATGAAAAATATGAAGCATAAAGTATATAATTAGAGCTAAATATTAGTTTTTTCTCTCATTTTATATTTATTTCTCCCTGAAATTACTCAAAATTAAGGTTTTTTCAAGTTTTAAGTTAAACTTTTCCACTTTAAATACCACTTTTTTTTACAAATGAAGTTAAAAAACAACGTAAATAAAGCACAAATTGGGTAGAAAGTACAGCATGTACGCACTACATGCTGTACTTTCTACCTAATTTGTGCTTTATTTACGTTGGTTTTTAATTTCAATTATATTTCAGCACAAAGCTTATTTGATCATTTTTCATGTGGGGCAAAGTGAAATAGTTAAATTTACTTGCCTAATTCAAAAGGAAACAGATGGGAATTTTGTTCTAAAAATTTTTGTACATAAAGAAGGAATAATGTTTTTTTTGATAATACTTTCGTTGAAATATTATTTTCATCTTTGGCAGTTACTTTGAACTTTAAAAAATGTGAAAAATTTTCACTTCAGAAAAACATGGGGCAAAGTGAAAAATAAAATATTTTTGTTATGAAAAGTTTTCAATTTGACGATTAACAGTAATTTTCATCAAATGAATGTGTTAATAAACGAAAAAATAAATGAATGAATAAAATAGAGAACGAATAAGAAAATGAGTTAATGAATGAGTAAATAATTAAGTAAAAGAATGTAAATGAATTAATAAATGAAGAAATACGTGAGTGATTTAATAAATGAATGAATAAGTATACGAAATGAACTATTTCTCTTTGCCCCGTGTGCACTTGACAAATTACATTGAACATTAAAAATAAAAAAAAATGCCTAATTTTAACTAAATAAGGACTGCACTGGATATCAGTAGTTCTCAATTAATAGTTTGGATGATAATTACAAAAATCTTATCCTTTTATAATAACAAGAAATATTTTTGAAAAACCATGAATATTACAATAAAGGTATCAAACTTCTAAAATGGCTTGTATTTTTTTTAGCTAGAAATATCATAAAATGTTTACTGTAATTTCAAAAATTACAAATTAGGCCGACTTGTGCTTGAAAGTGTAAACTCGTACTTGTATACTGAACCGAACCGAAAAAAATGACTTTACCCCACAAACAAGCAGAAGCTAATTGTTTAATTAGTTACTTCCTCATATCGCACATTTGTTACCTGTTATTTTATTATTTTGTAGAGAAAACAATTGATAATTTCAAGTGATATTAAAAGTCAGCCTTTGCTTAAAATTGATGATAGTTTTTTCAATGAGAGTCCTTCTTTATGGGCTACTAACACTTAATTCCTTGAAGGGAAAAGGTCTCAGTGCTTAGACCAGTAAATGATACAGCCGAAAGAATGGTAAAAATGATGCACAACTCTCATGGTTTGCTAATAGCTGATGAGGAGCAAAAACAATTTTTGTTATGTTGCGTCCAAGAGCACTGAAATATATTTTCTGACTGCAATAAACAAACATTAAAACGGCAGTACATGTTTAGCAATGTTTATTGTATAGCAATTTTGTGTAAATATGTGTTGTAAATAAGTTGTTGTCATAGCTTTTTTTTTAATTTAATTTTATTTTTTTCAATATATTTATTTTAACTGTTTATTTGTTTTAACTATTTATGTATTTTAACTGTTTATTTATTTTAACTATTTAATTATTTTAACTATTTATTTATTTTCAATTAAAGATACATTTAAAGCAAATATTAAGATCCAAAATCATTAAAGAACAGACTTTCAGATGAATAATAATAAAATTTAAATTAATTCCATTTAAAATGGAAAAATTTAACTTAAAACTTGAAAAAACCTTAATTTTAGTAATTTCCGGGAGAAATAAATATAAAATGAGAGAAAAAACTAATATTTAGCTCTAATTATATACTTCATGCTTCATATTTTTCATCTTGACAGTTTCTTAAAATTTATTTTTCATTGTTTACAAAATACATAGAAAAAAAGCTATTTTTTGAAAAAAATTTTGAATTTCAAGCCTCGTTTGGGGTACCTAAATATTTTTTAATTTGGATAAATGATTTTGTGGGACATGTGGGGATTTAGGGGAAGTGTTTTATCAACATGAAATTTTGAATTTCCGAAAAAAGTTCTTTTCGATTTGGCTTAGTGAAAAAGGGCTAGTTCACACTTTCGGACGCAAGTCGGCACGGGTTATCGTTGTTCAAATTGCATGAAACTTTTTTTACAATTGTTTTGATGTAAAAGGGAAAAAACAAGAGGGTATGCGTTACGAAATTCCAACTTTCGATTTTTTGGGGCACCCTAATAGGTACCCATGAGGAGGCAGAAAAGGATTTGAGCCTTCTCTAAATACTAGAACTGCAATTTTCTAATAAATTTTGAGCATAAATTTTAGCAAACCTGTTAACATAAGCCACTAATGAATGACTGGTATTAACTCTTTCCCTGCTTTAAAATTTTAATAATTCTAATATGCGCTGAATTTTCTTTCAGAATTAATAAAATGTATATGTATTTTAAGAAAGAAATTGCCACAAAAACTGAAAATCTTCACGAATCCAACTTTCTTGTATTTATTTGTAAACATAGGTAAGAAAGTTTTTTTTTTTTTTTTTTTTTTTTTTAATTTTAAAACATAAAAATATTCTTGCCCCCTCCCCCCACCCTAATAAAATTGCACATAGAGCATCATCCATGATTTCATACAAGTAGAGATTATATTCGTGGTTTCATGATCATAAACTAAATATAAAAAGAGAAAAACTTACCAGTGAGATAGTACTTCTTGCTGGAATTTCATAAAACACGAAACTTGGTTCGGAAAACTAATTAATGATGTTGGTGAGAGAGTACTGCATCTAAGCTTGAGACGAAAAAAAGAGAAAAAAAAATGATTAAATTTCAATTTTTATGTTTTTATGATATTAATAATAAAAATATTAAATGAACACAACTCACCGAAAAGCAAGTCCTTCAGATCCATAAGATTAAAGAAGATAAGACAATTAAATCTTTCTGAGATTCAGGGAGTAATTCCAAGACGAGATTTTCTGTTCAGTACTTTTCTTACACTCTGAATGTGGCACTGGCACTTGAGGATATTCAACAACCTAAACAGCACCAAGTCATTTTGCCCCCCTTCGTTTCAAGTTCAAATTTTGCGCCTCTTGTCACAGACGCTGAGGGCGTGAATTTTTGCACCACGACTCTTTTCTATTGGTAAAATATATTTCGGTACCATTGACGCAAACATAGGAAGAGATTCTATTTGCCAATATGTAGGCTCCAGATTGTTTGTATACACCCCCAGTTTTGCGGCATTCGGCAATTGTACATAGCAAAGTGTACAAATAAGCTTTTAGAAGCAAAAAGTCCGACAAAAGTCAAAAACTACAATTGCTGTCCATCTCTAAACCAGAACCAGACTAGTTGTCAACCCGTCTGATAATCGTATTAGGTTCTAACAACTGAAGCTCAAGTCAAGCAAAAGGCTGAAAAGGTTTTACTGTTTTCATGATAGCTTCCCTAGAGCCAGGTGACATGTTTGTAAGACATCGATGAAGGTATTAGTGTTTCGGCCGACTGGGCAGTTTTAACAAGACTCTCTTGGGTTAGGAAACAACTGCGACAGCCGGCGGGGCCGTTTGTGATGAAGAGCCTGTAAAATAACTTCGGAAAACTTCGTCACCTCAAAGTAGCAGTCGACAGCATGATATCTTACCGATGCTTTGGGGCGGCATTTAAATGTATGTGTCTTTATCATTCATTGACGGGCCTAGAACACGATCATAATAACATAAAGGCCAGAAGTCCGGCGGTAGACAATCCCTCAATCTTTCAATTATCAGAAAAAAAGATGAATTCGAAATTTTCATCAAACCGGAATTAAGAATTACATGAAATTAGTACTATAAATTCGCATTTGATTGAATCAGGCTTTAATTTCAAACAAAAACATTATTAGCTTTTTTATCATTTAGCTTTTTTTTTTCATTTATTTTATTTTAGTATTATACCAGCATGTTTGAGGGGGGGGGGGCAAGGGGGAATATAAGCTCACAGTCAAAATTTTCAATGTTTGGCACTTTATTTTTTCCGAAACAGGGACGAAAACTAGTTGAAAAATTATTTCCGTTTTCGTCACCGCTCACCGGTTACCCACTAACGCAATCCGAATTACCGTTAAAAAGAATTTTTTTTAGTCAAAACAGTCTTTAGGATTGCCAATAATGTTGACTGTAAGGCCTCTGAGGGGTGCCACCCTCTGTCGAGCCAGATTTATCCATTCTTGTTGTATTACTGAAATAATAATTTGGAGGAGTGTGGAATCATAAATCATGCTATTTTGTATAATGCAATGAGAGGCAAAGGTATGTAAATGGAAAAATTCAAGTTTTGAGTAAACATGGTAAAAGATCAGACCTTAGGTAGGCTTTCATTGGAAAAAAACTTTCTGAGTCATGCTATAGATCAGCATTTATCCTCGTTTCATCTTTTGCTACCAAGCAGATCAGAGATTCTGCTACTATTTGCCTTAGTTGTCTCAAAATTTTTAATTTTGCCTGCCATTTACATCCCTTTGCTTCTGGCTGCCTGATATAGAAATTTTTCAGGCAAAAATTTTATAATTCTATGTTACTGCTTATTGTATTGAAAAAATAATTTGAACTATATACTTCTTTCACAAAATCTGGCTCATTGTAAGAGAGAGAGAGAGAGATACAGAGTGGAGAAAGATAAAAGACGATCTCTTTATCTTAGGTAATGCAGTGAAAAGTAAATTTTTTTAAATAAAATATGGATTTTAGCACAGAATTGATTTTTTATCTTCCCAAATAAAAAATTTCAATTTTTAAGCTCTTTTTTTCGAGTATTTGTCAGTCATTATCATATTAAAGAGAAATTAAATGCTAAACGCGCAGTCTAATAACTAAAAAAACTCTCATAATGCATAATAAAGAAAAATAGATCATTTATTCATGTTTAAAAACTATTTTAAATTACTTAGTTTGTGTAGTACTTAAGTACATTGTTAAGAACGTGTTTGTACTTAAAAAACATGACAAACTTAAGGAAAAACTTATTTTTTTATTATATCGTTTACTTTTTCATCTTTTCAATTTTTTT
>JAXGGA010013480.1:0-35087 GCA_038373865.1 Uloborus plumipes | reverse complement strand
TTTAAACGTGGATTTTCGAGATTCTCGGTACGCGGCTGCTAGCGGAGAAAAGAAACGTTCTAAAGAACGCATTTTTTTTAATCTTTTGAATGAAATCAAAATGGAGACGATACGACAATTATTTCGCTAGATAGAGTCAATTTTGTGCCCAAAAATTGAAGTTCGAATAAAAAACGAACCGACACTTTTTAGAGGGTGGGTCTAATTTTCGTCAATAGCCCGCGGGATAAGCTTCAAAATCATAAATTTCCTTGCAATTCGATAAAGAAATGAGCGAGTTTCGACCGGGTATAGGATTCGGCTTAGAGAAATAATATATGGAGATTCTCAACAGCAGAGGCCGCTCGTTCAGGGGGCAAGGGGACTGCCCCCTCACTTCTAAAAGTAAAGGGGCCTTGTCCCCTCGCTTTTCATGGTTAAATAGTAATGATTAAGTTTAAAATGATGTTTTACTAAATGGATTGATTCATTTCATCAAAGTAAAAGCTGAAAATTCTAACGTTTGCATGTAATTTCATAAGAATGGAGCTTTGAATCGTAAGGGGAAGGGTATTTTAGCCAGCCTGGTTGATTTTTGAGGTTATATTTCATATTTTTTAAGGTCATTTAATCAGCAATGTTAAAATACAATTTATAAAGCCAAATTTTACAAAAAAAAAAAAAACTTTAGATTTGCGCCTTCCACACCCAACCCCACCCCACATTTCTCTTGACCTTGACCCCCCACTTTTTTCGTACACCAGCCACCTATGCTGGACAGATATACCGTTCTAATGCTTAAGTTGTTTTGATTGAAGATACAGTTAATATTATAACATTGTTAAATAAACAAATCATTGACTGTTGGACAATCCATTTACTGTCAGTATAATCACTACAATTAGTTAAACATGTAATCACCATTTGTCAAAAAGTAAAATGTTTAGCAATATTTATGCGAAAGAACATTAACTCTTTGATTTTTTGCTCTAATTGCTTGTTTTTATTGTCAACAATCTCTGTATCTAGAAACCTCATTATCTCAAATTTTTCTTCTGTTCAGTAAAATTCAAGCCAGACAGGTTTGACCGTACTGGAAATAATTGAAATCTTTTTTATAAAGCTAGATACTCCCCTCCCCCCTTTTTTTCTTTCAATTCAACATGCAAACAGCAAATAAATGAGTATTTGAATTTCCAAAATAAAGGGAGAATCGAAAAACAGTTTGAAACTCTATTTAGTATTTTTATGTGTCTGATGATGAAAGATATTCCACATGTATTTTGTCGTAAACTTGTAAAATATATCACAAATATCATAAAATTCAATATTTTCAAGACTTTGCTTAAAAAATAAAACTCTTATGCTGTATTTCAAATAAAAGAATTTATGAAATTGATCATCAACAGCATTTTTTTATTATCGAAAGTTGTTTAGTACTGTATTAAATGTGTAAAAATGCTTTTTAAAAATTTTACGTATTTAACGATAGGTTAAGAAACATTGTTTACATGTATATATAGTGTGTGATATGAGCTGAAAAAGAATAGTTGTATTGTGTTTAATGTATTTATTTATATGTATATATTATTTGCAATGTAAATTGCAAGTTATATTTATTTTTTATCTATACTTATATTCAAGAGCTTATTATTATTATTTTTTCTTTTTTTGTTTCTTGAAGATGACTCGACATAATAGGGGGCAGTGCAAAGTGGGTGAAGATTTTCGAATAGCAGTTCATCTTGCAATAAAGAATTTCAGACACAATGAAGAACAAAAAGGTAGGAAGTAACATTTTGGTAGTTTTTTTTTCCCTTTTAGTGTTTGTTTTTTTTTCTAACCATAATTTAACATTTTTATTTTAATTTTATTGTCATATTATTAATATTATTGTTTTTGTAACCAAATTCTTTTTTCCTAGTGTTAGTAAAATTTGTACAGAAGTCACGCACAAAACTTTAGATAAATAATAAATTAATAAAGTAACCCTCTTTAACTACTACTTACAACTTTGTTATAAATTTTCTTGATCAACATTAGAGACAGAGTGAATTCTTGAAGTTCTAAAGAAAAGAATGAATCAAATTTTTCAAAATAAACTCTTCTTAAAACTTCTACTGATGATGAAATTTAATGCCAAACTTATATCCAAAAACATCTTTCTTCCTTTTCATAGTAAGGAAGAGTAAGCAAATTTAAAAACTTAAATTTTAGAAAATAGTCTTTATTAAAGTTTAACAACTTATATCAGTTTAAAAGATGTTGTCAAAATCTATTTTCACTGTTGGTTTCAGCTATGTTTGTTTTTAGAAACAACCATAATATGTATGTAAATAGTATGTATGAAACAACCACACACACACACACACACATAATATGTAACTGGAAAACAATATATAACAATTATTTTTATATTTTTCAGAATGTGAATTTCCGTCATCATTTACATCAACCGAAAGAGCCTATTTACATCGTTATTGCCAAAACCTTGGATTAAAGTCTAAAAGTAGAGGGTAAAAATAATTTCTGACTCTTATGTAAATTTAAACATATCTTCAACATTTTGAAAAATTTTACTTTGTATACACGTTGTAGTTTAGTACTACAGAACTCTGCAGTGTTTTAATCTCTTGAGCTACCTTTTGCTTATTTGAAAAGAAAAGAAAAGAAAGAAAAGCTTAGTGTGTTATATAATATGCTATTAGAGTGTCATCTACTCAGCAGGTCTGTCGATCCCTCATTTATAAACACAATTTTTTCATTATCAAAGCATGTTTTCTTCATTGTTGCAGCAAAAGCTTTAGCAATACCTTTTAAATGAACTTAATAGATAGTTCAAGACTATTTAAATAAAATATCAAGATAAATTGAATTAAAATCACTTGATATTTTGTCATCATGTTTCGTTTTAGTACTTTCTACTAGAACATTTTTTTCCGTCTAACTTACTTTATTCATTTTTTTAGGGAAGGAGCTAATCGGTTTCTCACGGTCTACAAGAAAGAAGGTTCAACAATTGTTCAAGCTGATGCTGTGTTTGAATTGGGTCCAACATCACAAAGACAAACATTTAATCTGTTACAAAGATTTCCTGTGACTGCCAGAGAAAGGCAGGAACTTTTGCCACCCACTGAAAGAGATCGCATTTTAGGCCAGGACAGTAAGTTACTAGTTTTAAGTCTTGTCTTTAATTAAAGATTACTTGTCTTTAATTGATGATTAGCTATCTTTAAGTAAAGTATTTTCATGTATACTGTAAATTAGACTTAATTTGTACATGAGTACTCCTGCTGATTGTATATTGACAGATATGGGTTATTGAGTATTGCGGGGAACAATTTTCAATTAAACATGTATCTGTGTATTTGGTCCTAAAAGCAATCTCTTCATCACTTATCAAAAATTGAGTGAATTTTAGAACCCTTATTTTCATGTGCTTATTTCCGTCCACTTCCAAACATGTTTATTGTTCATTCACATTTGTTTTTTACACTTTTTTTTAAATAGTTAAGTTCAATAAAATGTCTCTTTTTATCAAGATCATCATTTTGACTAATTTGTAAATAAGTCAGAAGCTCAATGTCAGGCCGGTGGCCATAGTAATGAGATGGAGAATTGCTCATAGAATAAGATTTGTTTATCTTAAAAGTAGAAACCAATTGTTGTCTTTTGAAAAATAAGAGTTGGATGTGAGAGTTCCCAATGTACAAAACCAGGTAATTCTTGTAACTGACTTTCGACAAAATTTAAAAATTACAGGAATTCTCGTCCCCCCCCCCCCTTTGTGACAGTGTGTCATATTTTTCCAACTGAAATCTGAAAAAAAAAATTAAAAAAATATCTGCATCTTAGCTTTTACAGTATTAATTTTAGATTTGGGAAGCAAAGTTGTTTTGCATAAAACTTTAAAATTTACTTAAAACATTGTTTGTTTGTTTTTTTTTGATTAATTCATCTATATTTTACAATGTTTTGTGGCATTTTACACTTTGTTTTTAACAATCTCTAGAATGTTTGTGTTGAAAATGTTTTGATTGTCTGGTCAAATTTTCTTCTGACAGCTCTTCGCGATGTCAACCGTTCTATGGGTCGTTTGAGCAGTGGAATCCCAATGATTCCTCCAAGAAGGTGTGAAAATGAATATACTCATTTTCGTCAAACTCTACCCATTTGGAATAAGCGGGAAGAAATAATTCAAATGATTTCTTGTCATCAAGTTATTTTGGTGTCTGGTGAAACAGGCAGTGGAAAAACTACACAGGTCAGCATCTAATTATCTTTTTAAAATGGTTCAACACATTTTTGAGCATATTGATTGAAATGCGTATAAATAAAGGGAAAAAACCTTGCATTGTTAAAAAAAGTCTGCTTGCGGTATTTTATTTTAAAATACCTTGTATACAAATGCTTCATGGCTAAGGGAAGCATCTTTTACGGATAGTAATATAATGCCATCCCCCTCCCCTATTGTCAATGTCACAAATTTAGTTCTACTATCAATATACAAATAGTTCTACTATCATGTCATTCAAAGAAAGAAAAAAAAAGAACAATTTTAAGATCAGAAAGTACAACTTTTCCCTTATAATTTCAGAATTGTCAATTTTAAATTTTTGCCATTGCAATTTTGTAAAATGGTTCTTTTTTTTCTTTTAGAGACTTGCGCTAATTCTTGTTGCTAAACTGGAACAATGATATTTAAAGTTTTTTTTAGTTTAATCTTGTAGCTTTTTTACATTCAAGTTCTTAACAAATAAGCTCCAAATTTCATGTTTGTTACTGTTTGAAAAATTTATGTATTTAGAATTAGGCATCCCTTTATTTTTCTGGTAGTTGAGCTTTTGCTGTGCTCTGATTAAATAAGTATAGCCAAAAGAGCGTAACCATAACTATTCTTTGTCTTTGAATTTCTAATTTACGATTGCTGATTTCTTTTGACTAAGCTCGTAGGTAGTTAGAAATGTAACAGCTACGTTTATGAATAATTTCTCTAGATTACATATATTTCTTTTGGTGAAATTGTAGGTACCGCAGTTTATATTAGAGCACTGCAGCAACATTGGCCAGCCTTGTCGTATCATCTGTACTCAGCCTAGGAGGATAGCAGCTGTGACTGTTGCCGAGAGAGTTTCTCTTGAGTGTGATGAAAAAATAGGTCAGAGTGTTGGGTATCAAATACGTCTTGAAAGCAGGTATGTTTTGATCAAATTTTGAAATAGTGATACAAAGTTAGATTTCCAAACGATACTTCTGTTTCATTGAGTCTGTTCCAAAGATGTTAATTTCCATCATCTAAGATTAATATGAAATAATAATACTATAACGAACTACACACAATAGACAGTGCATAACTCTGCAATGATAATAATAATGATAAGTGTACAAATGCAAATTAGCTGCATTAACCACATCTTTATTGCATCCTAATTACTGTTCTTTTTATAGACATTCGTCTTGTTACCTAATGTAGAAAAACACCCTTCGTCATGTAACTGGCAGATACAAATTTCTTCTTCATTTCCATTCTATTCCATTTGTAAATGCAAGAAATTCAACACTTAGGGTCCTTGATTGCAAAAACGTAATTTGAATTCAAGACGTTGAAATTCAAATGAATGCCAGGGGCAGATGCCTGATTTTTTTTTTTTTTTTAAACATTTATGAAATTTTTAAAAGTACAGGTTTACCTTTATTGTTACCTGGCTCATCATTTAAAGGTCAGGGATATTGAATTGCATTCACCCCCCCCTCCCGACTTTGAGAAATCAATGTATTTACACACATATAAGGGGGCATGGTTTTTCTTGCTGTCCCTTGAAATTGGATTGTATTTGCACTCTTTGACCCCCCCCCCCCCTAGAAAAACTTGAAATGACAGGTCTGATTGTCGCTATTAAATTTATTCTTATGTTGTCTCCACCATTTCTCATTATAATGAGATCCCTTTTTTTGAATGCCACATTTAGTGTCCACCCTTCAGAACTGTTGGAATTTATTACAAGCAGATTGTGTTTCTCTGTAGAGTAAATTTGAACTCACCTCTGCGTCGTGTCCACCTCAAACCCATATCATCAGATGGCGATTCCTTCCTAATAAAGTGGATTTTAACATTGTATAGTACCAGTTGCTACAAAAATATTAATTTAGAAAAGGAAACAATTAAATTTTAGAGTGAAAAATGAATTTGTATTTAATTGGCACTATATAAATAGATATTATGTGTTTTTTTTTTATTTTTTTAACATTGTCTATATTACTGTTATGGTTCTTCTTAAATGCATCAAGTTTAAAATGATTTTGTTGTTTTATGTTCTAATTTTGAAACTTAATCCATACAACTCGGACACCCACTAAAGTGAAATAATACAATGATGAAATGAAACATTTTACAAATCTTTAATTCACATGCAGAATTTAAATTCAATTGAAACATTTAAAAAACTTAAAAGTGTAGATACTAGTTTTATTTCAGTTTATTTGATTAATACATAGACTTTCTAGTCTTCTAATAGGTAACAGTAAATCACTTCTTTGTTGCGTTGGGAAATGAATCAATATTTTTTGAAATTTGTTTAAAAAAATAAGGTGTTACTCTCACAGTATCACTGTGGGGATCCTTGTTACACATTCTTGCTCCCGTTGTTAAAGCATATACCGCAGTAATTTTTTATTTTTTTAGTAGTATTTTTGTTTCTTTTAAGTTTCTTTTCTGCTGTGGGGAGACCTTTTTTCTAAATATTTTGTTTTGTTTATTTATTATTTTTTCCTTTGACATTTATGACATTTATAAAAAGGTTTAGGGTCATTCCATAGAAATGTCAACCTCAGCCGAAGAAAAAAAAAGGACCGAAGTAAAAAAAGTATCAAAAAATAAGTAAATAAATAAAGATCATACAACATAAGAAGTTAAAAAAATTGAAAAGTATTGTAATTATCATTGAGATTAGCCATAATAAATAGTTTGTAATGTGTCTGCTGCTTGGGTTTCGATGGTTACGTAAGTCACGTTACGTTAGTCTCACGCCATCTTGAGTAAAAGTGACACTTAAGACTAAAAAAATTAATAAATCTGTTTTATGTTTTTAAAAGCCAACTTTACACATTTTTCAAATATATCATTCAATTTTTAACACTTGCTTAACTTTGAGAAATTTTTGCCTCACAACATGAGCATTAATTTTCAAGGTTGCAAAAATGTTACGTAAGTCACACTGCTATTTTGGTTGAAAAAATATCAGCTGTCAGTAAATTTGTCTTAAATTCTTAGCAGAAATGATACATAGATACCGTGTACATTGTAAATTCACCAGCATAACTAAAAAATATTTTTGCTCCTTTAAGTTACAAGTAAAAACAGTTACAAAATCAGCTGTGAATGTTACGTTAGTCACTATGGAATGACCCTTTATATGGTTCAAATTTGTTCATATGTTGCCTATTTTCAATTTATCTTTCCCTTATTATTCATAATAATAATAATAATAATAATAATAACAATAATGTATGCAACAAATGAGTCATTTTAATTTTGAGATTGCATTTACTATTACCTAATTAATAACTAATGTACATTCTTACAATTTTAGGGTATCCACGAAAACGTTACTTACATTTTGTACTCATGGTGTGCTTTTGAGAACTCTCATGGGAGGAGATGCATCAGTAGCTACTGTAACTCATATTCTGGTTGTAAGTACATTTCTTTTATTGTAGATGATTGATTGAAGCTTATTACTCACAATGATGTAAAATTGCTTACAATGATGTAAAATTGAGCAATGTTGTGAAATTTCAATATGTAAAAGTTATGTTTTTAATTATTACCAATCTTGTTGAAGCTTATTCACTTAATATTTTGACGTTTGACATTTTAAAGCTTATATTTGAAAATGACTAAAAACTAAAGAATTTGTAGTTCTCATATGTATCATTATTATCTTTCTTCACTGTTGAATTGATACTGTTGGAAATATTGCCAAAGAAACTTTTTTATTTTTTACTGCAAAAGAGTAGAGGAGGAATGATCTCAACTGATCTTTTGTTTGCAAAAAGCAAAAAAAAAGGTTCTATTTATGAACAGTATTATAAGAGTGACAAAAAAAAATACATTTGCAAATGTAAAGCGTTTAAAGAATTTAATCATTTGAACAAATTAGTAAAAAAAAGGTAATTTTCAGATAATAAATTGCAGAGTAAGTGAATAAAATGATTTTGATGTCAAAGTAAAGGGATAGGTGAGAGGTCTATCACGTTTAACAGCAGCAGATAATGATGTGTATTTCTGTATATAAGGACGTAGCTGATAGAAACTATATACTTTTGCTATTTTTATTGTTCCATGCTATTATATACATTATTCCTAGGTTTATCCTCTTTTTGTGCGCTATGATATGTATAATTCCATCTATATTCCTATAATTATAGTTCTTTATCTGAAAAAATCGAGTTTTTACATGAATCATTAAATGTTTGTAAAATATTTTCTAACGATTAAAAAAAAAGTTTTGGATATGAATTTAAGCTTCTTTTTTCAGGATGAACTGCATGAAAGAGACCGTTACAGTGATTTCTTGCTTGTTGTTCTTAGAGATTTACTGTTAAAATTCAGGAGTTTGAAATTAGTTCTGATGTCTGCATCATTGGACACACAACTGTTTTGCAAATACTTCAGCAACTGTCCTCTTATTGAAGGTATAATTGAGTTCTCTCTGAAATTTTTTACCCGACTGCATTGCAGACAAAAGGAAAGGTTATGTTTTTAGCAGTCTGGGTATGTTTGTGTGTAAAGATGTTCCACCGTAGCTCCTAAACAATTCATCTGATTTTGATGAATGAGGTGTCAATCGATTTGTCATTATGACCCGGGTAACGTAGGCTAGTTAATTAGTTAATTAACTATGAATTATTACTTGTAAATACTTTTTTACATGTATCTATATTTTTACTAGTTAATGAGTTTACAGTACCATTATACTCTTTTCAAGGGCGGATACAAGGGAGGGGCGACGGGGGCGATCGCCCCTTCCTTGAGGGACTCTTCCACAGCGGTTCTTAGATTTTGAAGTTCAAAAAAGGCAGTTTTAGTTGATTTTTGATGATATTAAGAGAAAGGGTGAGGATTCGGAGCTCTGATCTGGAAATTTTTCGAAATGGAAGACCAAAACATTTGTAACCAACATGTGTTAACAAGGGTGCATGGAGAAAAAAATGGGCAAGTAAGAAAAAAAACTCAATCGCCCCTCCCTTGGAACATTTCTGGATCCGCCCTTGACTCTTTTTAAGGAAGAAAATGTATATCAAAAGTATTCTATATTGACAACTAATTTATTTCACACTTTTCAACTTAAAGTCCTCGTTATTAAGTCATGATACTTTCATATGCTTCATTTCTTTTGAAGCGTTATGCACTTTTTTTTTCGCTCATTGTTAACTTTTTCCCCTCTCTCTCTTTTTTTAAGTCCCACTTCAAATAGTATTTCCTTAGAAATTCGGGTTTATCCTGTTATAAACTTACTATTTATAATTTTCTATATTGTTGCTCTTTATGAGATTCAGGTGGCATGATATCGATTGGAAAATAAATTAAAAAGTCAATTAGCATTTGAAGGTACAATAATTTGCAAAATAATAGTGCAGAATGAAATAAAATCCTGAAGGATGTCATTCTTATCTTTGTTTATGATTTGGTGAATTGCTGAATTTGTAATTGCTAAATAGATCACTGTTATATTTAGATCATCAGAAATGTAAATGTTGTATATGTACAAATTGATTTCTATTGTATTGAATGCAACATGTTACATTTTCTGTATTTTTGAATCTAGATTTAATCCCATAATCATGAGTAATTACTTAAATTTTGTCAAATGCTATGAAGTTATTATTACTTTGTACCTGAAATTGATATATTTTCCCATGCGAATTCCTTGTTCAGTTTTAGAGTTATGTTAAAAGACGTAGAAATAATGCAATATTTTCTCTAACTGTTTCGAACAACTTTCCAGTTGTTCTGTTTTTCAATTCAAAAAGTAAATAAATGTTAACAAAATCAAACATGTTTTATAACTGAACATTACCTTTATTTTTTAGTTCCTGGCAGAGTTTTTGACGTGAAAACCTTTTTCCTAGAAGATGTACTTAAAGGGTAACATTTTGTCTCCTAAATAGCTTCTATTTTATTATTGTTTTTATTTAGGTACATTTGTGTAGTTATATATCTCTTTTTGTTAATTTAGGACCGGATACACAAATAAAGCTATGCTGAAGTATAAAAGAGATTTTGAAAAACAAAAATCAGCGAAGAAACTGGATTCTTGGTGCTCTGTTCAGAGCTCTAACTTTCCTAGCAGTGTAGAAATGCAGCCTTCCGTTCAAGATGTAACCAATTACTTTTCAGATATGGGTATTGACGAATTTACTCTTTGCCCACCAGATGTAAGTCTCTTTTATGAAATTATCTTTATGTCTTCTGTTTCACGCCCTACTTGACGCGTGAATTCTATCTCATTTCTTAAATGTTCAGATGAATCATATTTTATATGGAAGTATATAAATGTTATTCCATAGAGTCCTAAAAAGTCGGCTCTTGAAAACCCAGCCAAATCTGTAAACTTGGATGCATCCTAGCTGAATGAAAAATAAACTGTTATGCGCTTCATTCCGATAACCTTTCATTTTCAAACTCAGCCAGTTTTTGTCTTACATTGGAAAGAGATTTTGAGACTATACTGTAATGTATATATTTAATAGTATTTAAAATTTATTATTTTTTTAGTTGTGTGTGCTTAGTTGGACTGAGTTTTATCTGCATCTCCATTAATTTGTTTAGCTTTAAAAGTATGATTTCTGAATCAAAACTTCGTTCATCTATTGCTTCCCCAGGCAAGAGCTTTGTTCCTTGTGCATAAATCCATTTTTGATTATCTGGTACAACTAAAATTAAAGAAATCATTATTTAAGTGTAAATTAAAGACAATCCAAAATTTTTAAATATTTTGGAAGTAAAACTTTAAATTTAACATGTAATGATTTATTTCTTTTTATATTTATCTTATAAAAGTAATGAATACTAAGTGTATTTGCATTTGAAAACTCTTCTTGTGAATAATTTCACTTTGAGATTTCATGCGATTTTTCACCCATGATGCCCCGGTAAGTTGATGCGTGCTTAACATGACATGTTTCATAGAGTTGATTAGATTTTGTTGTTTTGTAGAAAGAAAATGACTAGGATTTGAAACCAAAGTTAATGTTTACATAATGATACTGATGCTGTATTGATATGTAGCTGCTGGGATCTGTCTGCTGTCATAATTTAAAAGGCTCTAAATCCAAATTAAGCTGTTTGTTTGCTTAAAGATATAGTTATTAGTGGAATTTAAAATTTTGTTCCTTCAAAGTTCTACTTATGAGCTAAAACATCTTTTTTTTAAATATAATAATATTTATGAAAGTTAAAAATTTACATCCTCTAGTTTTTTTCCAAGGTTTATTTTCCCTTTGCAATAGGGCTTTCTTTCTTATGACCCCAGTGATGTTGTCTCACTACGTAATCGTGATGCAGTGATGTTTGCACTACATCAGTGCAAACTTTCGGCCTTTTCCCTTCTACCTTGCCTTAACTCATTTATGCCCAGTAGCCTAAAAATATGACGCTTGTTGTTTGCTGTTACAAAAGCCTGTAATGGGTATATCCTTTTACTAAAGCTGTTTTTCACAAGTTAAATAGTCCTTCTTCTTGAGAAAACCAGTTAGAGCCACTATTTGGACATCAGAGTCAATTTATTGACAGCTATTTTCAGACAAATCAGTCAAGCAACGATCCAGTATGGGTAGCCACAGTAAGTAAGTTTTTTTGCGAACTTATTTTTCATAAATTAAACTATTTTAAAACGAGTTGCTTAAAATGGATCACAGATGCCTTCTGTAATGTTACTTTGCAGAAGTAAAGTCAAGTAAGGTCGTATTTTGCTCTCATATCTGCAAAATAACCCATAAACAGGACGTTAAGTAACTTAATAAATATGGCAACGGCAAACTATTTTAAGCCTAAAATGTATGTAAACCATTCCAAGTAAGAGTTTTAAGCAGATAAAAATTGAAAAAAATTGTTAGAAAAAACTTGGGCATAAATGGTTTAAGTAGAGTTGTGGAGAAGGAATTCCAGAGGAGACAGGGACTCTAATTAAAATTTAGAATCAAAACTTTTTTATTTATTAACTCATTTTGTCTTAAATAATCTGTTGTATTGTCTATGTTCCAGATCAAACCAAGTTAAAAGTTAATATCAAATTGTGTATTTTTTGCTTTTATATGATTAAAGGATGATGGTGAAAGAGTAGAGCCAGATCCACATCTGGTTGCGGCAATGGATGCTGCAATTGAGGAAGCTTGGATGTCAGGAAGCAAGGATTTCACTGCTTTGATGCAAATAGTTTTATCTGAAAATATTTGTGGTATGATACTCTTTCCTGTTCGATTTTTGCTTTCTAAGTTAAGCTAAAACTGAGTTATATTTTTTAAAGGAATAACTCGAAAGCAATATTAAAGTTAAAAAAACGTGTGAGTTATCTTTTTATAAATAGAATATGTTGTATATATAGCTATCAGAGCTGTGAAAAGTAAGTAAGTGCTACAGAAAATGAATATTACTAAAAGTCACTTCAAACTTACAGTAATGCTCTCACAAATGGATGAAAATAATATAGATGATGCCCTTGTTGCAAATTGATCTTCTCTGACAAAAATGAAAATTTGGAGATATCCTGTACCAATGATGATGTTAAAAGACCAATATGTTTGCTGCCAATAGCTTTGATAGGTACTGCTATTAGGAATAATTTAGAGAGTCTCTCAAATAAAAGCTCTTTTGTGATTCAGACTTTACAGTTGGTTTTACTCAAAGTCTTCCTTTAGTCATTTAATCCCTTTCTTTCTTATTGCACTGGGTTGCTTTGTTAATTCTGTAGAGTTTTAATCATTAGGTTTATGGGGCGTTTTAATTATTAGGTCTATGTAGAGTTTCAGTCATTTGATTTATGTAGAGTTTCTATTATTAGGTTTACGCAGAGTTTCAATCGCAAAAATTTGGGTTACTTTTTAGAATCACTGTTTGCCTAATATTTCAATTTTTCAACCCTTACATTGCTGAATATTTTCACTGCTGGTTGCTTCTCTTGAGATTTCAATCTATTAGCTAATAGTTCAATTTATTCCCAAAAGATAACTGGAGACAGAAGCGAAGTTTCAATGCTGTAGATAAGAAAACATCAATCAACTGAGATGCAGCTTGAAATTCATCAGTAGCAAAGGATAGTAGAGCAATTACAGTTTTGTGCCAACTGCTATTGCAGTCAACAGGGATAACTTATATTGTGAATCTCAAATGCAACTTTCAAAATATGAATATTTATGGGTAGCTATTATCCTACATATGATTACATAATGCAAGTATAAACGCAAAAAACATGTGTAAAATGTAGTAAAATGTGATTTGTTCAAAAATGAAATAAGCAGTAAAAAATAAAAATATCCCAATCACAAATATTTGAGCTTAGTATTTGCTCTCCCCCTCCCCCCTTATTTTCATATTTTCTAAAAGTAGCAGATTTTAAAAAGCATTTATGTTACTGAAAGAAAAATGTAGAAGTCGAATGTCTGTAAATAAAACATATCTCAAACTGTTTTTTAAATGTTTTTATGATGCATTTGTAGTAAAATATGTATTTTTACTTGGTGATAAAAAAAAAAGCTGCTAATTCGTTCATTGCACATTGCAAGATCAATTAGTTTTTCTTATAACAAAAAGATTTTCAATGTTCATAAAGTGAAAAGCTAATTACTATTTCTTTTACTTTTTTTTTTTTGTTTCCTTTAAGAAAGTCTTTGATTATTGTTTAGCTATTTTAATACTTGTTCCACTTTTTCTAGTTGATTTCCAGCACAGTGAAACAAATGCCAGTCCTTTAATGCTTGCTGCTGGAAGGGGAAACATGGACGTTGTAGAACAGCTACTTGCACTTGGTGCTAGTATACACTTAAAATCATCTAATGGCTGGACAGCTATTGATTGGGCTAACCAGTTTGGTCACAAAGAGATTGTAGAGTTACTATCTGGACAAAGGTGTGGAGCAATTCCTAGCAATTTCTGTTACTCACACGCACATTTCTTTATTTACTTTTATTTATCCTTGTAAATATAAAGTGGTAAAATAATAAATAATAAAAACATTAATAATTTACACAATTTTTCAAAATTGTAGCAGTGTATGAAATTCTTAAGTTCAATTTGCTTTATAATAATAATAATAATAATGATGATAATAATCAAAGTTTTAAAATGGCAAAGTTTTTAAAGTTTAATTTAAGTTAAAATTTGATAAGATTTTAGATATGAAGATTTGAAAACTTTCTCAAAAATAACTCATTCAATTCAGTTTTGTGTGCTACAATTAGCAGTGTGTGTGTGCAATACGTATATGTTGAAATGTTTGATTATGTTAAGCATAGTAAAAATCTATAAACATAACTTTGAAATTTGCTGAAGGAATGTTTGGTTAATTGCTGCTAATTTGAGTGAAATAGTCTTTTTTTTTGCAAGGATTAATGACAGTTTAATGATTACATACTTTCTAAAAATGTTGTGTGCACTTTAAGCTATATATATAGCTGATGAATGATTAATAAGATCTTATCATAAAAGATGGAAGGAATAGAGTTATAGAATATTTATTTTGATTTTTCTTTTCATATTCAGTTCCCAATACAAGTCATCAGAAAATGACAGTAATTCGTTTGAAAATCAGTTGGAAATTAATGAGGAAGATAAAGTATTATTAGATTCCTACACTCATAGTGTTGATGAAGATAAGATAGATCATGAATTGGTCTTGTGCTTACTGGAAAGAATTTGTGGAAGTCAAGAGGAAGGTGAGAAACTTATTTGTATTTTATGCCTCTATCTTTATTTTTAAATTTACAGCTTTAAATTATCATTCAATCATATATCAAATTACATATGAAGTGGTACACACAAAAGAAAAAAATGATTTATTTTTAATGGTATATATTCTCTATTTTTTTTTTACAAAACTACTTTATTCCCTTCAAAATGCTCCTTACAACCAGGGTTGCCAGATTTGATAACTGTAAATCCGGGACAGGCTTCTGGGCTAAGGGTGGAGGGGATATGAAGTCAATAAGTCGAAATATTACTACCTTGACTTTTATATCAAACGTTTCTCATAAATATACATGCAGAAAAATGTACGCAATGAGCATATGAATAAAAAATAAACTTTTACCATTGCATAGTTATTTTCTTTATGGATATTGATAGGAAAAGTTTTAACACGATTTGTGAAGTTTCGTACTTCCCTATTATTAATCCCCCTTTTCCTAGCGCAGGCCCTTAATTTCGAATTTTGACTGGACAAAAGGTATATATTCAATGTAAATTATGCCAAAAAACAGCAGAAATCAAGCCCACTTTTATGTAAATTCATTAATTTCCCAAAATTCGGAAGGGGGCAATCTCCCCCCCTGATCCCCCAAATGATGAGCCTGTCCTGGCATGGAAGACATAATTGTCGTTTCCACAAATGACTGATGTTCAGTATGTACTTTTTCAAAATGTCAGATGTATCAATGTGGAGATTTGAATGCGTGAAAAACAATTTCAATGAATCATTAACTAAAACCTTGATTATAATTGAGCAAATATATAATTAAACTGGAGATGGAACGAAGCTTCGGTCTGGCCGAAGCATGAGTTGTGATTCGGTTGCTTCGGCCTGAAATTTATGCAGCAAATTTTCTGTTATAATTATTATCATATAAGATAGTGTTTTTAACTCAAAATTGTTTCTCATGATAAAGCATAATAGAAATTTATATTCAATTAAAAATATGTGTGTATTGAACATTTGAAGTCAGAATGCATTCAATAATTAATAAAATATTTATTAACCCTACACTGCATGATTTTTTATTTTTCGTAGAAAAAAATATATGTGTTTGTCAATGTAATAAGAAAACATGGAAAAATATTAAAAAAAATTTAACTCTAAATTTTCACCCCTTTCTAATTAAAAATAGTTTCGTTGCCAAATGGCTACACCATGCATTCAACAGATAAAAATGATTGTAAATGATAGTCTTGAAATTAGTTCTTTTTTGTAAAAAAATAGAGGAATTGAACATTTGGTGCACTGTACTCTTGTAATCCTTTACATTTTGACAGTTTACATTATTTTTTATATGTACTTGTACTTTCCGATGATAAATTCTGTCAAATCTGATGTCTTTTGGAGGCTCTCTCGCGCAAGCTTTCTTTCTTTTTTTTTTTTTTTATGGTTTGTAACTAGTTCCTCTGTAGCTAATGGTCTCTTTTTAATACGCTTTTATTAATTTCACATGTGGGTTTGTTTGTATGTATGTATGTATGTATGTAACTCTGAATAAAAGATAAAATTTACGTTCTTTGCAAATATAAAAGTAATATATTTAATATTATTTTTAATACTAAAGGCTAAACTGTATTGCATATTGATGTATTATAAGTACATGTAAACTTAAGTGCGGATATTCAGTAGTTTTGAAAATCAGAGGGAAACCCGTGATGATCACAGCGCATTCCAATGTAAAAGCGTATTTTTTAGTTTTTTTTTTCAAAACTATATTTTAAAATTATTAATGACTTTACTTGTCCGTGTAAGCACAACGTTTGTGCTAACTGAAATCTAAAGTGAACACGTTTTAAAGGCTTTTCCCTATTGATTTTTCGTTTGTTCACTCTGTTGAACATCAACTAAGCATTGATAATTGCGAGGTCTTATAAACGGTAGAACAGCCGAAAGTACCACTTTTGGGTCCGCATGATTATATTATACCTTCCAAAAAGAGAAAGAAGCTAGCGCGAAACATAAACAAAGCACATACTTCATGAACTATAGAGATGAATCGAAGTGTTCTCTGGATGCTTACTGCATAATGTTGCCAAATGGCTACAGACGTGTATTATGTCCTAGATTTTTTCCAAATAATTATTTTGATGTAAAACGCATCTTAAACGAAAGATAAATGTTTATTTTATTCATGTTATTTTTTTAAAAGACGAAGAAAAATATTTCATTGTAAAAAATAATTTCAAAACATGGTAGTTTGAGTGATTTTAAAAGCTATCCATTTGGATTCATTTAAGAGCATGTAACAGACCAGTGCTGCCATGCATGGAGGATAAATGGTGATAATTGCTTTAAATATACCCAATACTTGCTTTTTATGCATTGAGTTGCCTTATGACTACATTGTGCTGTTCATAAGGAGGACAAATTGTCCATGTAGCCAATTGGCAACACCATGCAGTGTAGGGTTAACAATATGTTCTTTTAAATATTACATTTCGTTATATTTGTTCAAAAAAACTTTAGTTTTAAAATAAAAGCTATATAAATATACTGCATTGAGTCTGATTTTTATTTCCCCCTCAAGTAAAGATATTTCTTTTCCAAAAGAAGAAAAAAAAAAAAAAAACTATTGTATCCTAAAGTTTACAAATACCTTTGTGCTATTGATGTAGTTTAGAAAATATCAACGTAAATAAGGCACAAATAAGCAGAGATACTGCAGACACGTGTTTTGGCGTTACAAGGAACGCCTTTATCAATGCAAAAAATGTTGAGCTTATGGATGCACAAGAGCAATCCGAACAAAAGGTCGTCTTCTTTTTGTCGGATGTCTCTGCATCCATAAGCTCAACATTTTTGCATTGATAAAGGCGTTGCTTGTAACGCCGAAACACGTGTCTGCAGTATCTCTGCTTATTTGTGCCTATTTTACGTTGATATTTTCTGAACTACATATTGTGTCCTCTTTATTCATAAAAAACAGAAAACAAACAGGCAAACAAATAAAAAATAAATAAATACAAAATAATCCTGGCGCCTGGACACATACTTGCAAAATATCCCTTGAAGGAATAAATCCTTTCCTCCGCCGTGTCTAGATATTCTTTTATGCAATGGCACTTTACTTTATTTTTGTTCATAGGTGTAAACAAGAAGTTCAGTCAAGAACTAAACGAGCCTACTTTCCCGTACATCGACATCGGCATTCTCGCATCTGATCATTATTCTCTTGATTATCTGAGACTTAAAATTATGTCAAACATACCTTTTTAGCACTTAGAGCTGATTTCGAAAAGCAAAATATACCCCTTTCATCAGATGAAATAGACACGTAAAAAGTAATTAACGAATAAATAAAGTTTTGTCGCACCTTTTAAAGAGTAACTGTTACAGTTCCTCCGTAGAAAAAATCCTCCATCGTTTTCAAAAAAAAATAATAATAATAATAATAATAATAAAATAAATAAATAAATAAATAAAAGTACAAAGAGCATCGAAACACATTTTATCAAAGAAAGAAAAAAAAAAAGAAAAAAAAACTCGTCCGTTAATAAAATGTCTCGAATTTCACTTTTAATCTGTTGCCAGTTGTTAAATATAAATAAAGAATAAAATGTTCTCGTGAATGAAAACACATACTTGCAAAATATCCCTTGAAGGAATAAATCCTTTCCTCCGCCTTGTCTAGATATTCTTTTATGCAATGGCACTTTACTTTATTTTTGTAAAAAAATAATAATAATAATAATAATAATAAAATAAATAAATAAAAGTACACAAAGAGCATCGAAACACATTTTATCAAAGAAAGAAAAAAAAAAAAGAAAAAAAACTCGTCCGTTAATAAAATGTCTCGAATTTCCACTTTTAATCTGTTGCCAGTTGTTAAATATAAATAAAGAATAAAATGTTCTCGTGAATGAAAACACATACTTGCAAAATATCCCTTGAAGGAATAAATCCTTTCCTCCGCCTTGTCTAGATATTCTTTTATGCAATGGCACTTTACTTTATTTTTGTTCATAGGTGTAAACAAGAAGTTCAGTCAAGAACTAAACGAGCCTACTTTCCCGTACATCGACATCGGCATTCTCGCATCTGATCTTTATTCTCTTGATTATCTGAGACTTAAAATTATGTCAAACATACCTTTTTAGCACTTAGAGCTGATTTCGAAAAGCAAAATATACCCCTTTCATCAGATGAAATAGACACGTAAAAAGTAATTAACGAATAAATAAAGTTTTGTCGCACCTTTTAAAGAGTAACTGTTACAGTTCCTCCGTAGAAAAAATCCTCCATCGTTTTCAAAAAAAAAAAAAATAATAATAATAAAATAAATAAATAAATAAAAGTACAAAGAGCATCAAAACACATTTTATCAAAGAAAGAAAAAAAAAAAAAAAGAAAAAAAACTCGTCCGTTATTAAAATGTCTCGAATTTCACTTTTAATCTGTTGCCAGTTGTTAAATATAAATAAAGAATAAAATGTTCTCGTGAATGAAAAATTTTTGTTACAAAAAAAACATCGTCTGCCAAAAAATAATAATAATAATAATAATAATAAATAAAACAAAACAAATGAATTAATAAACAAAAAATCGTCTGCACAGTCAGTAATTTTTTTTTCTGAGCCTGCATTTCCGCCATGTTTGCGGAATCGGAGTCGGAATCAGAGTCCTCACAGAAGATTACTCAGAAAAGTACGTTACAAACATTATTTATCAAAACCATTTTCTTACAAAGTTAGTTTGAAGGAAATCCGACTTTAAGTTCAGGATCAACATCCAACTTAAATTCCCCGTAGACGCTAATGTTAATTTTTTTTTCTGAACGGTTCAATATTGAACGAAAAATGGTTCAAATCAAAAAGCGAAATATGGGAATGTATGGGAAAGCCTCTCCAAAATCTTTCAAACAAAAAAAAGTTTATTCCATTCGGACGGTTCACTCAAAAGTTATTAGGTGGGGAAAGGTTGCTTGAACGGTTCAATGTTGAACGAAAAAGTGTTCAAATTGAAAATTTAAATACGGTAATGAAGTATCCTTGCTGAGATCCTTCGAACAAAAAAAAGTTTATTTAAATCGGACTGTTCACTCAAAAGATATTAGGGGTGACAGCTTGATTGAGCGGTTCAATGTTGAACGAAAAATTGTTCAAATCGAAAATGTAGATACGGGAATGAAGTATCCTTGAAAAGATCTTTCGAACAAAAAAAAGTTTGTTCAAATCGGATTGTTCACTCAAAAGTTAGCATCGCGGGACCGGTTGTTTGAACGGTTCAAAGTTGAACCAAAAATTGTCCGAATCGAAAAATCAAATATGGGAATGAGCTGCACTCGCTGAGATCTTTCGAACAAAAAAAAATTTATTCCATTCGGACGGTTCACTCAAAAGTTTTAGGTGGAGAAAGGTTGCTTAAACGGTTCAATGTTGAACCAAAAGTGTTCAAATTGAAAATTTAAATACGGTAATAAAGTATCCTTGCCGAGATGCTTCAAACAAAAAAAAGTTTGTTTAAATTGGACTGTTCATTCAAAAGTTATTAGGGGTGACAGCTTGATTGAGCGGTTCAATGTTGAACGAAAAATTGTTCAAATCGGAAATATAAATACGGGAATGAAGTACCCTTGAAAAGTTCTTTCCAACAAAAAAAAGTTTGTTCAAATCGGACTGTTCATTAAAAAGTTAGTATCGCAGGACCGGTTTTTTGAACGGCTCAAAGTTGAACCAAAAATTGTTCAAATCAAAAAATCAAATATGGGAATGAGCTGTACTCGCCGAGATCTTTCCAACAAAAAAAAGTTTGTCCAAATCGGAATGTTCATTCAAAAGTTATTAGGGGGGGACAGACAGACCGACCGACCGACGCACAAATTCCCCATCTCAATACCCTACTTTCAAATTTTTAATTTTTCGATATTCATTTTACCTTTTTATTTTTTTAACTTGGCGATATTTTTTGGACTTGGCGATATTTTTTTTAACTTGGCGATATTTTTTGGACTTGGCGATATTTTTTAGATGCATTAAGCTACTTTTAATACTTTTTTCGTCTTTCTTTTATTTTTAACGGGAAAGTAGGCTAAAAAAATAGATCCTGTGCAAAAAAAATAATTAAATAAGGTCCTGTTTCATTAAACAGTATTTATTTTTCAGAAACCAGTGTCGTCGTTGTGTGTGTACAGGGCTAATGCTACATAAAGTCTGTATGACCTTTTCCATCGTATTATAAGTACAAGGAAGTCTCCTGGATCAAAACTCTTTCAAAATCTGGAACTTTCTGGCATTCTAAGATCTATGAGTATAAATAGACAACGTTCAAAAAGTACAAATACATACATTTAAAAAGAGTTTAAAACTCAGCAAACAGCAGTTTCGGGGATAAAATGCAAGCCCCTTCATCAGTGCACAAAAACCGAAAGACAGTTTCACATGCCGAAAACAGTCTAGAGAACAAGGGAATGTAAGACGAACAGGACTGACTGTCTTTGGCATGTGAACCTGTCTTTCTGTTTTTATGCACTGATGATGAGGATTGCATTTTATAGCCCCGAAACAGCTGTTTGCCGAGTTTTAAACTCTTTTTAAATGTATATACTTGTACTTTTTAAATTGGTGTCTATTTTTACTCATTTCACAGTACAAAGTTTTCAACTTCTGTTTTACAATTCTAAGATCAAGGACGTCATTGCGAAATTTTTCAGGGGTGGGGGAGGAGCAAAAGGTGCATACACTATGAAAAGTTTACCAAAAAGTGGCAAAAACCACGCCCATTTATATGCCAATACATTGATTTCCCAAAGTCGGGAGGGGCAATTGAACCCCCCTGCCCCCCCCCCCCCCCGAAATGACGGGCCTGTCTAAGATCTAGTTCCTCATCAAAAGAGATAAACAATATTAAAATCTTGTACCTGTCTTGACTAGAAGAATTGATGTTGGAATCTCTTGATTTATCAAACAGTTTCTTTCATTTCTCTTTTTGTCCTATTAATAATACTGAATCGGAACAACAGAATAAAGTGCTCCGATTCACCCCGCAAATCCTTATCCTATGACATCTTAAAGAATTCTTCATTTTTATGACACAATTTTTAAAAAGTGCCAACTCTAGTGTGGTACTCTGTTGCTCAGATATATCGTCGGCACCATGCTAAAATTACGAATGTGAAAATTGGCACTTTTCAAGACAGCCAAAACACTAAATATTCCTTTTTTCCACCTGAGGTGTTTGGCTATTTACAATTTTTAAATTTTTATAGATATCTTTAAGTGCAAAACTAGCGTTCGAAGATATCATTTTAATTTTAATTATTTGTAAAATTCGAGCTTGGAAAACGCGATTTTTCACATTTGTTATTTTTGCATGTTGCCGACGATATGTATGATTTGAAAACACCACACTTAGGTTTCAAATACAAAAAAGTCTACACTGGCATACAAGTTTTTGCAGACGATGAAAACTTTATGCTTTTCAACCTTCTGTATGAAGCCTTGCTCATAAACTAGCAATGTTGAGAAGGACAAAATTCGATTTTTCTCATGGTATTAAATTTCTAAAAAAAATACAGAGCTAAAAATACCCGACTGTATATTTATGGAGAATTTCTTTGTATGATCGGGAAGTTTTGCTCCGATTGACCCCTCTGTTCCGATATACCCCGTTTTACGGTATTAGGCAGAAACTGCGAATTTTAGTCACCAAAAAATGTATATGTACAGTCAACTCATGTTAACTCGAACCTTATTAGACGAATATTACTTTATTTCGACGTTTTCATTGGGTTCCAACCTCCTGAGCAGGTTGTAGGAACTTCTTCTAACTCGAACTACCAATAACACGAAAGCCGGTCACTTGGGACTTCGAGTTATAGAGTTGACAGAATTTAGAAAGATGTAAAAACTTTATGAAATCTGAAAAGCCAGGGTGAATTTTTTGACGGCAGTCTTATTATTTTTCAAAGTTTATGTAAAATTTCGGTATCATCAGGTCTTCTGGATAATTCTTGTTCCGAAACAACTAGTACCCAAATTATTCATTTAGTCACCAAAGCGACATACACTGCAAAAAATGAACTGTTGTTTTGACAGTATAATACTGGCAGCAGAGATTCCAATTCAAAACTGTTAAGTGCACAGTAATAAACTGTAAAACTAGCAATTTTAGTTCCTTACTGTAAAATGAGCAATTTTACAGTTTAGTACTGTAATTGAGCAATCTTACAGTTTATTACTGTAAAATGAGCACATTTACGGTTTATTACTGTAAAATGAGCAATTTTCAGTTTAGTACTGTAATTGAGCAATCTTACAGTTTATTACTGTAAAATGAGCAATTTTACGGTTTATTACTGTAAAATGAGCAATTTTACAGTTAATTACTGTAAAATAAGCAATTTTGCAGCTTATTACTGTAAATGAGCAATTTTAGTTTAGTACTGTAAAAGTAGCAATTTTACAGTTTATTACTGTAAAATGAGCAATTTTACAGTATAGTACTGTAAAAGTACCAATTTTACAGGTTATTACTACAAAGTTAGCTGTGTTATACTGTAAAAACAACAATCAGTTTTTACAGTGTACGTGTACACATATAATTCTAACTAGTTTTTTTAAAGCAAAGGGCAACTACGTTTTTAAAAAGAAAATTGAGCAAAATTCTATTGTAGCTATTTTTCTACATTTTTTTCAATTCTCTTAAAATAAAAATAGTCCGAGAGCCAGTAACAGATATATATGACCAAGTTCCTCTCAAGTGATAATTAGTAAAACGCAGCAGAAAATCGAACTATGAAGCCTCGTGAATGTCAGCTGAGGCTCGGTGGGGGGGATAAGCAGTTGGAACCTCCCACGCTTGAAGAAAAAAAAAAAAAATTCAGTCATTTCCTCTCGCCTAAAAATTTACCAGATGATAGCTTCTATGTAACTATTGATAAATATATACGTCAGCTGGCTGTATCTCGGTGGAAAAATTGTCAGCTGATACTTTGAAGGTCGTTACGTAGAAGTTAGCTAGAAGCATTTACTGACTACACTGTTCGACAAAAAAAAACCTTGAAAATGCTTCTGGTATTTTGAAGGCTGATTCTTATGTAAAATGACCCCCTGAATCCGAATATGACCCCCGTTTTCCCCCATCACGTCCCAATTTTTTTTTAAAACGCCCCCCCTTTTTTTTTTCATTTTTCCTTAGTTTCAGGGCTATTATATTTTTTTTGGAGGGAAAGGAGCCTTATATTCACCAATAAATTTTTTTGAAGGTCAAGAGAGACTCAAAGTTTAAAATCATGAGCACCGAGAAAAAAATCGGGGAACTTGGGGGGGGGGGGGGCGTGGCCCCCCAAAATATTTGAAAAATCACCAAAAACGATCTTTTTATTCTAGTTTCTTTAAAAAGACCTTTAAAACATTTTTTTCGGTGCAGAACCAGAGTATAGGATCCGTTCCTATGGCTCCTGGGTCAGAAAAAATTTTCACGCTGTAAAATTAAAAAAAAAAAAATAAAATAATGCTTTAAAAATCGTACTTTGCACTCGAGTTTTAAAGCAGGTCTTCAGCCAAAAAAAAAACAAAATTGTGGCTGATTCTTATGTCAAATGACCCCCTATTTCCAAATATGACCTCAGTTTCCCCCCTCCACCCCCTCTTTCCAGAGAGTCCCCCCCCCCCAATTCAGAGTCATTTTACTAATTCGGAGGGGAAAAGTACATTACGTAACCCGTTAACATAATTCTAAAAGGCAACAGAGGTTCAAAGTTCAAAATCATGTACATGTGTACCAAAAATATAAACTAGGGCGGTATACCTCCCCCCTCCCCCCCCCCCAAAAAAAAGAAAAGAAAATTCAATACTCTGATTTTTCACAAAAAAAAAAAAAAAGGAAAGGTTTAAAACGTCTCTTAGAAAAACAAGAAAAGAAGATTTTTTTTTTTTGGGGGGGGGGGGTACACCGCCATAGTTTATATTTTTGGTACACATGTACATGATTTTGAACTTTGAACCTCTGTTGCCTTTTAGAATTATGTTAACGGGTTACGTAATGTACTTTTCCCTCCGAATTAGTAAAATGACTCTGAATTGGGGGGGGGGACTCTCTGGAAAGAGGGGGTGGAGGGGGGAAACTGAGGTCATATTTGGAAATAGGGGGTCATTTGACATAAGAATCAGCCACAATTTTGTTTTTTTTTTGGCTGAAGACCTGCTTTAAAACTCGAGTGCAAAGTACGATTTTTAAAGCATTATTTTATTTTTTTTTTTTTAATTTTACAGCGTGAAAATTTTTTCTGACCCAGGAGCCATAGGAACGGATCCTATACTCTGGTTCTGCACCGAAAAAAATGTTTTAAAGGTCTTTTTAAAGAAACTAGAATAAAAAGATCGTTTTTGGTGATTTTTCAAATATTTTGGGGGGCCACGCCCCCCCCCCCCCAAGTTCCCGATTTTTTTCTCGGTGCTCATGATTTTAAACTTTGAGTCTCTCTTGACCTTCAAAAAAATTTATTGGTGAATATAAGGCTCCTTTCCCCTCCAAAAAAAAATATAATAGCCCTGAAACTAAGGAAAAATGAAAAAAAAAGGGGGGGCGTTTTAAAAAAAATTGGGACGTGATGGGGGAAAACGGGGGTCATATTCGGATTCAGGGGGTCATTTTACATAAGAATCAGCCTTCAAAATACCAGAAGCATTTTCAAGGTTTTTTTTTGTCGAACAGTGTAGTCAGTAAATGCTTCTAGCTAACTTCTACGTAACGACCTTCAAAGTATCAGCTGACAATTTTTCCACCGAGATACAGCCAGCTGACGTATATATTTATCAATAGTTACATATAAGCTATCATCTGGTAAATTTTTAGGCGAGAGGAAATGACTGAATTTTTTTTTTTTTCTTCAAGCGTGGGAGGTTCCAACTACTCATCCCCCCACTGTGCCGCAGCTGACGGTCATAGGGCTTTATGATACTGTTGTCTGATGCGTATGGCCAATTATCTATCGAGAGGAAATAATTAACCAAATTTTCACCTGGCTCTCGGACTAAAAAGAAGTTCTGTCAAGAACTAAACGAGCCTACTTTCCCGTACATCGACATCGGCATTCTAGCGTCTGATCATTATTCTCTTGATCATCTGAGACTAAACATTATGTCAAACATACCTTTTTAGCACTTAAAGCTGATTTCTAAAAGCAAAATATACCCCTCTCATCAGATGAAATAGAGACATAAAAAGTAAATAAATGAATAAATGAAGTTTTGTCGCACCTTTTAAAGAATGTAACTGTTACAGTTCTTCCGTAGAAAAATTCCTCAATCGTTTTCAAAAAAAAAAAAAAATAAATAAAAGTACAAAGTACATCAAAACACATTTTATCAAAGAAAGGAAAAAAAACTCGTCCGTCGATAAAATGTCTCGATTTTCACTTTTAAACCGTTGCCAGTTGTTAAATATAAATAAAGAATAAAATGCCCTCGTGAATGAAACACTTTTGTTACAAAAAAAAATCGTCTGCCAAAAAAAAATAATAGTAATAAATAAAATAACACAAATGAATAAATAAACAAAAAATCGTCTGCACAGTCAGTCATTTTTTTCTGAGCCTGCATTTCCGCCATGTTTGTGGAGTCGGAGTCGGAATCAGAGTCCTCACAGAAGATTATTCAGAAAAGTACTTTACAAACATTATTTATCAAAACCATTTTTTTACAAAGTTAGTTTGAAGGAAATCCGACTTTAAGTTCCAGGATCAACATTCAACTTAAATTCCCCGTAGGCGCTAATGTTAAATTTTTTTCTGAACGGTTCAATATTGAACGAAAAATGGTTCAAACCAAAAAGCGAAATAAGGGAATGAACCTCTCCGAGATCTTTCAAACAAAAAAAAGTTTATTCCATTCGGATGGTTCACTCAGAAGTTATTAGGTGGGGAAAGGTTGCTTGAACGGTTCAATGTTGAACGAAAAAATGTTCAAATTGAAAATTTAAATACTGTAATGAAGTATCCTTGCTGAGATCCTTCGAACAAAAAAAAAGTTTATTTAAATCGGACTGTTCACTCAAAAATTATTAGGGGTGACAGCTTGCTTGAGCGGTTCAATGTTGAACGAAAAATTGTTCAAATCGGAAATGTAAATACGGGAATGAAGTATCCTTGATAAGATCTTTCGAACAAAAAAAAGTTTGTTGAAATCGGACTGTTCACTCAAAAGTTAGCATCGCGGGACAGGTTGTTTGAACGGTTCAAAGTTGAACCAAAAATTGTTCAAATCGAAAAATCAAATATGGGAATGAGTTGTACTCGCCGAAATCTTTCCAACAAAAAAAAGTTTGTTCAAATCGGAATGTTCATTCAAAAGTTATTGGGAGGGGGGGGGGGAAAGGTTGCTTGAACGGTTCAATGTTGAACCAAAATTGTTCAAATCGAAAAATCAAATATGGGAATGAGTTGTAATCGCCGAGATCTATCCAACAAAAAAAAAGTTTGTTCAAATCGGAATGTTCATTCAAAAGTTATTAGGGGGGAAAGGTTGCTTGAACGGTTCAATGTTGAACGAAAAATTGTTCAAATCGAAAATGTAGATACAGGAATGAAGTATCCTTGAAAAGATCTTTCGAACAAAAAAAAGTTTGTTCAAATCGGACTGTTAACTAAAAAGTTAGCATCGCGGGACAGGTTGTTTGAACGGCTCAAAGTTGAACCAAAAATTGTTCAAATCGAAAAATCAAATATGGGAATGAGCTGTACTCGCCGAGATCTTTCCAACAAAAAAAAGTTTGTCCAAATCGGAATATTCATTCAAAAGTTATTAGGGGGGACAGACAGACAGACCGACCGACAGACCGACAGACCGACACACAAATTCCCCATCTCAATACCCTACTTTCAAATTTTTAATTTTTCGATATTCATTTTTACCTTTTTATTCGTATTTTTTTAACTTGGCGATATTTTTTGGACTTGGCGATATTTTTTAGATGCATTAAGCCAATTTTAATACTTTTTTCGTCTTTCTTTTATTTTTAACGGGAAAGTAGACTAAAAAAGAACCTCCCCCCCCCCCTTTTTTTTTTGACAAAACTCAACCTTGGAATGAATAGTTTCTTTGAACTTGTTAATTATTAAATAATCCTCTTAAAAAAATACCAAATGAAATACAAGTAAAAAATAATGCATGATACTATTTTTTCGAATTCACAAAAAACTGAAGCATTTTGCATTAAGAATATTAAGATATTTATAATATATAACACAGCGTATATAAATAGTAGTAGATTGGGTAGTTCTATGGTATAATACATGATCATATCAGTTGTTTTATTATAAAACATAAACTGAACTGCAGACTGAGCTTTTCATGTTCCAAGTAGAGCTTCCTACTACTAATTTACAATACAAAAATAGTAATGTCGTCTTTTCTTGTACTAGCAGTACAAAGCAAAACAAAACAAGAAAACTTTTAATTAATGAAATCAATTTAAGAATGCCACAGTAAGCTGAAAATATTGTGTAACGCTAAGAATTAAGAATATTAAAACATATGGAGAAAAGTATAAAACTCTACGCATTTATTATGCATTTAATCCAAAAACTTCAATATGTGTGCCAGCCGAAGCTTCGGCCATTAGTTGGCCGAAGCTTCGGTATTCAGCGCTTCCGCCAAATGCCGCTTTGTTCCATCTCTAAATTAAACCTTACTAATTGAATTGTAAGAGCTTAACCTATAAAACAAATAAAAATTCAATATTCAATATCTTTAGGGGGGGGGGGGAACCTGTACTTACTTATAATTATAACTCAATAATTATTCTAATATAATGTCAACAAATTCTATTTTTTAAAAAAATATATTTGTAACTTGATTTATTGCTGTAATAATTCCTTCAAAGATTTGAGGTGTCTTTAGATTTGCAATAAAACTCATTGCAATTTGTATTTGTGTCGTGCATTGTAAAAATTGTGTATCTTTGTATTTTTAAACTAAGTATTTGTTTGCTAAATTGAATCACCTTTAGTTGCATCGTTTCCTTAAATAAGAATAACTGAAGTCTTATATTTCTGCCATAAGAAATATTTGAAAAGAGCTTAAGAAATAAGCATAGTAAAATCATTCAGAAGGAGCTACACCACTTTTAGGATGAACTACACCCTTGTTGAACAGATTGTCACAATGATTTCTGCTCTAACTGAACAGAACACAAACATTACACTTCTGACTAAAATAATAGTAATCATAATAAAAATGGTGAGAGAAAGCTCCTCAAACTTTTAATGAAGTCACAAAAAACGGGGTTTTTGTGAAAACTCGCGTTTTTACAGATAAAACGCCAATGTAGATGAACTCAAAAACCAAAACTTTATCTAAATGCAAAATTTTATCAAAATCGTTTGAGCCGTTTTCGAGATTCGAATATAGCTTTTCAGGTAATGTGGGAATTGAAGTTTATAAAATTAGTAAGCGATGCATTAAAAAAGTTTTCTATTTGAATTGTTTAAGATTCATAGTAAATGTTTAAAGAACTGTAGAATAAATGCATCATGAACATGTGATTTTGCAAATTGTTAAAGGATAATTATCTCTTATTTTTAACTATTTCAAACTATTAATAAAGATAATTTCAGAATAAAAAATCGATTACAAAGGTTATTTTTTGTTCCAATTTCTCAGCAACAGTTTTATAACTTGATCTATGCTTTTAGGCTCTGTGCTGATTTTTCTCCCTGGTTATGATGACATTGTTACCCTTCGTGATGGAATTTTGAACGATACTCGAAATATACCTGAAAGTCGGTATGCTGATTTCTTTTCTTCCTTTCAAACATTTACAAAAAAGTTTTGGACATAAATACAAGTAATTATTAAAACTCAAAAACGTTGTCCTTTAGGTGAACAAGTTTATTTTTTAGTGTTTTTTGTTGTGTGCTCTTTAACTAAATTATGAAAAATAAGGCTACAAATTTGAGAATCATTATGCATTAAGTATGGTATACCATAAAGTTCTGTCTGTTTAAGAAGCACAAGGGAATAATACATTTTCAAATATTTAGTGCTGTATATGTACTGTACAAAGTATAATTAGGGCCGTCGTAGCCTGATTGAAAGGAGTGTGACTCATGACTGGAGGGTACCGGGTGCGATCCTAGCCGATCAAAGATCCACCGTCATTACTAATGGTGGCTGGGCGACATAAAATAAGGGTTCTGGTCACAAAATCCTATAAGGGAAAAGATACCTCTGGGGGTACTAGACCAGGGTTTTGCTCGACCCTTGGTCTGGATCAAAAAGAACAGAGCTCTCTTCAGAGCCCCATCCTGGTTTAACCACGAATTGTGGTTTAACCGGGAGAGTAAAGTGTACAGTATAATTTCCGTCGTTAATTATCATTTTTTGCATGCAAGCAAGATAGTAATTTATAAATATCATTTTTTAAAAATATATTGTCTTTCGAGTCAAGAACTCGAATGACACTTGGCCGACAGTTGCTTTAGTCCATCACATATTTCAAAACATATGTCGAACAAGCTGGTTGGCAATGGAGATTATAGATAACCTTGTCTTTATTCCCCATTTTTTCTATTTTTAAAAGTTAGCCTTTTTATCCTTATTCCACATGTGTTCACTTCTTTATTCCCATTTTGAATCTAGTTTCATTAGTTTAACCTGTTTTTCTAGAATTATCAAACACGGCTATTGACATTTGAAATTAGGAATCATAAAACTATAAGTAAGAGAGGGAATGTTGGAGGCTTAACTAAAATTACTTGTATAGTTCGGAACAGCAACAAAGATTTTGACTAAATTTATTTTATCATAGAAATCTATCCAGAAAGTGTCAAACATTTTGGTGCAACAACAACCAATGTGTTGCAGCACCTTATAATTAAGTTACAGTAATCATATGTGGTAAAGATTATTTATGTTCAACTCAGTTTAAAAACAACTAATACAGTCGACACTTGATATAACGACCATCTCTGTTCCATAGAATGAGGTCCTTATAACGAGTGGTCGCTATACGAAGTAGAATACAGTCTTTGGGGTAATTTATAGAGATAAAGTTGGTAATTTTCATACTGGTCGTCATAATGGAATGTTCTTTGTAATGGGTTGTCGTTACAATGAGCATCGACTATGTTTTTCTGAAATATATGCATAACTAATTAAAATCAATTTTAAATCATGCATTTATTCATAATGTAGCATGAGACATCTCTCAAAGTGTTCATAATTTCACTGGGCTTGGACATAAAAGCTGAATAGAACCAAAAAATAACGAAGAAAATTTGCAAACACTATATCACTTTTTTAAAACAAGATTTTAGACTTTGGTGTTATTCCAAAGTACGACGAATATGTACTGAATATAGATGTTAAATTTTGTTGAGCATGCTTCTGTTCAGTTATCAAACTCTGTAAATGTTCACACATTATGTTAACAATTTTCTTTTCTCAATAGAATAATGCTGTTTACTTTACATTCACAAATGCAAAGTTCAGATCAAAAGAGAGTTTTTAGGCCTGTTCCTCCTGGCATGAGAAAAATTGTAAGTTATTTACGTTGAAGTTTCAAATAATTTCCTTTATATTTATTCAGCACAAAACTTAGTTTTCGTATTTATTGCCATGAAATGTGCTCTACTTTAAAATTAAATTTAAAAAAAAAAACTAATTATAATGATATTATTCCTTTCCTACTAATTATTTTTACTTTAGAATCACAGTTAACTCTTCAAAATACAAGATTATGATTATACTAAATAATGTTGTTATTATATAAGAGTAGTTTTTAAAAATATTTTTACGAACCAATCAGAAAGAATTAATTCTTCACTCGCATTTTTCAATTTTATATTATTTTAAAACCTCTTTTTGCTATTATTATTTTTTAAACTTTTATTTAGATTAAAACTAGCAATATTTAAGATTACTTAACAGGTGGCACTCTACACCTGTCTAATCTGTTACTCGATTTCTCGTGATTTAAATGATGTGCTGAATTAAATATAACTTATTTTCTTTCAGATATTAGCCACAAATATAGCTGAAACCAGCATTACTATTAATGATGTTGTATTTGTTATTGACTGTGGGAAGGTCAAGGAGGTAAAAAAATATTTTTTCAAAGTTCATTGAAGTACCAACTTTCCGTTGATTGAATAGGATTGTTTAAAAAGATTGTTTTTAGAAAACCATTTTAAGTACTATGTTTTTAAATACTGTTTTCAAGTGCATAAATTTAGTTTTAACAGAACTATAACACTGGCTTAAAGAGTTTAACAATCAGCAGTTGCTTTTTTTTTTTCAGATCGTTCAGTATTTTTGGGATTTAATTTATAACTTATCCAATGGCCGCAATTCTTATTTTTAGCTACTAAAACCGTTCTTTTTCCCATCTAGTTTTATCTCATTTTGCAAATTAACCCTTTATCATCAACATTAATTTCCAGCTTTGCAAGCTTGAAAAAGTCTGCAGAAATTTAACTACAAAAAGTGCAAAGACATGTAATCTTCTTCATCCCTCTTTTTCACAGTTTTGTTGATATTTTGCTGTAAACTAATACGTTTCAAAATTTCGAAGTTCGTTTTTGAGCTGGGAATAAATAATCATTCTATTTTTTCCTATAGGAAAAAACTAATTAAGTCATTCGACAAAGGTGCTGCTCTTACAGTCTATGCCCTTTTTGTGATTCTGAACTGGGATCTATCTTGTGCATGTTCATGTTTTAAAGCCTATGATCGCTTTGTTTTGTAGTTTTCTGTTAAGGTAATAATTAGTGATTATTAACTTTAAAAAAAAAAAAATTCGTTGGATTTTGTTTTGGTTTTCATGGCTCTATATTATAAAAAAAAATTGTTTGTGCATTTTTATTCATTGACTTTTGTCATGTCTATTCTTTAATTAAATAATTTTGTGAACATTATATGCTTTGTGTTAAGGACCAAGAAATATATTTTGTTGTTTCTTAATTTTTAATGAAAATAAATTTAATATTTTAACATAATGTATAAATTTCATTTTCTATCACTAGTGAGGCATACATCTGGTACTGTCCAAAACATAATTTTAAAATTCATATTTTGTTAATACATAAATTTAATCTCAAAAACTTTTCCATTGTTAAATATTTTCTCTCTGCATTTTAGCGAACTTATGATGCTTTAACCGGTGTCACGCAGTTGAAAGCAGGATGGATCTCCAAAGCAAGCGCAGTTCAAAGACGTGGTAGGGCAGGCCGCTGCAGGCCTGGGCTATGTTACCATCTATATAGCAGGGCTCGCTTTAACAGCTTTCAGAAATTTCAGGTTCCAGAAATTTTGCGTGTTCCCATCCACGAGTTATGCCTTCAAGCCAAACTACTGGCACCGCCCAATGCTCCTATTGCTGACTTTTTAGCTAAAGCTCCTGATCCACCTCCGTTCATGGTGACACGTAATGCTGTTACATTGTTAAAGGTAAAGATTTGGTTAATGTGAGACTTATACATTGAAAGTACTCATTTTGACAACACAATTTTCATCAAAAGAAAATAAAATCATTACTTTTAAGGATTCAATTAGATTTTTATGACTTAAATATTTTTTATGTTTTATTATTTTTGTACAATACGAGGTATATGGCAGTATCCCCCCCCCCTTTTTTTTAGACCAAGATTTAAGCACCATATGCTTCAACTTTTTAAGCACTTTTCAGGGGCATAACATTCTAAGATTTTGATAAAAAAATTTTCATTTTATGAACTCATGAATGACAACCAGTAATACAAATGATCTCAAAAGAAAAACTAAAAAGCTTTTTTTTTCTTTTTGGTATGTTTCCGTTAAAAGTATGTCACTTAATGCATTTTTATTTTTGGCAGTTTTAATTTACTTATCGTGGCTCCAAACCTAAATTTCGTACTTGGCAACATTTAGCAATTTAAATTTCTAAATTCTAGGGTTATCAATCGCCAAGTGCTTTAAGCAATTTTTCTATTGTCACCTAGATTGAAAGTAAACAAGTCGTCAAACCAAGTAATGTACCTTTAACAGAAAAGTACCATTTAAACTCATATCCTGGCTAATTCTGTTTTTGTAACTTAGTGCCCTTTTCCTCCTTGGAACAAACATGTAAAATATTATTTGCATTATTTAAAAAATGACAATGGCAAATAAATTGGATATTTTTGTTTGGAGTCTCATATTATAGGAATAAAAAAAAAAGTTACATTTTATGACCTGATGATTTGAATTTAGATTTTCATAAGCATAAAATAGCTTGTGTGAGTAAATTTATTTTATTTGTATTTAGACTATGTGACGCAACAGCCTTATTCAAAAACTGTATTTTATGTTTTAGACCATTGATGCATTAGATCCTTGGGAAGAGCTTACTGAACTAGGACTTCATCTTCTTGATTTACCCATTGAACCTCGTCTTGGAAAGATGGTGCTATACTCTGTGGTTCTAAAATGTTTGGATCCAGTTTTAACAATTGTATGTTGCTTAGCCTATCGTGATCCTTGTAAGTTTTATTAGAAAATATTTATCAATTGCTCAAATAAAGCTTATGTAATGACAATGTGTACTAACTCCAGAATTTTTTACATTGAATCTTGTAATATCTTCCAGTTTTGATACCATCCCAACCATCTCAGAAAAGAGCTGCTGCAATTGCCAGAAGAAAGTTTGCTTGTGATACTTACAGCGATCATATGGTTTTGTTGCGAGCTTTTCAGGTGAGTTTTTTTTCCTTCCTTATTTTAGAAAGCAATTTTACATAGTTGTCAGATTAGTTAATCAAGTATTGAATGACCTACCACATTTTGTATATATTTTGGCAATATATATATTTTTAGTTCTCACATGCGCTTAGTTTCAAAAAAAAAAAATCAGTAGAACGTTATCTAAGTTTATAAGTTTAACATTGTAAAAAAATCCATATTTTATTCAATAATTCTGAAATCTTGGTATTGTTACATTTCAAAGTCACAATGTATTGTAATTCATTTGCTGGTTTTTTCTAACTAATTCTTACTTAATTTTTGCAAAAGGTGTCAATTACTACTTTTGTGCCCAAAGCACTCGGTAGTATTTTGAATATCTTTCAAAAGTTTTTTGTCATATTCACCTGTTTTACTGTTTTTTAAATTTGATAATTCTGATACATATGTGGATGAAAGTGCTAAGCTCATTTCTAATCGTGATGATTAATTTTCATTTTATTTG
>JAXGGA010013479.1:0-35091 GCA_038373865.1 Uloborus plumipes | reverse complement strand
GCGAACCTCCACCATAAGCCTCAGGTAGGCTTTCCGCTCTCGCTCGCTGCTCTCCTTCAGGAAGTACTCCCTGCTTGGCAGGCCGAAAGACATCTGGTCCAGCTATCGGAAGACAAGAATCGCGTTTTTCAATAGTTTGGCACTGTGTAAGTATAGGGTTATTCCATAGTGACTAACGTAATATTCAAAGCTGATTTTGTAACTGTTTTTACTTGTAACTTAAAGGAAAAAAATATTTTCTAGTTACGCTGGTGGATTTACAATGTACATGCTATCTATGTATCATTTCTTCCAAGAATTTAAGGTAGTAGTCTGGTAACTTGGGTCCAGAAAATGAAAAAAATTTTTTTTTGCCTAATTTGAAAGTACAATGTCTGGAGAATATACTGTGAAAATTTCAGACAGAAATTCAAAATATTTCGGGAGTTATAACGAGTTTCCTAGAGCGCCTCGGAGTTTGTTGTTGAACTTTAAACGCGTTTTTCTCAAAACACTGTTTTTCTGGTTGGCCCGGGTCCTAACTTTTCTTCTACTGAACCGATTGCTTTCAAATTTTAACAGGCTGCTCTACACACTTATAGTTCTCGTCGGAACTAAAGAGAATTTTTTTCACCCCTAACTTTTTATTTTACAACCCTTTCTTTGCTAAAATAAAAGGACTTTTTTTTTGAAAATCCGCCATTTTGTTATTTACCCTTGAAATTTAACTTCAGTAGTTCCGACCAGAATAACATGTCTATGGATTAAGAATAATGAAGAATATTTGATTTCAGATAACATCAAGAGCCAAAATCACCCGGGCCACCCACGTGCATTTTTTTTGAAGTTCCAACTTCGAGGGCAATAATAATAGTAATAAACTATTAAATTTTTATAAATAATTTTTTTTTATATTTTCAATATGTAAATAAAAACACTCTTAATATTCAAGATAATTCATTTTTATTTTCCTATAAAAAACCACCCTCCAAAGAAGTCCTGAAAATAGGTATAAGTTACCAGACTACTACCTTAAAACAAAATTACCGACAGTAGACATTTTTTCAACCAAATAGCAGCGTGACTAATGCAACATTTTTGCAACCCTAAAAATTAATGCTCATGTTGTGAGGCAAAAATTTCTCAAAGTTAAGCAAGTGTTAAGAATTGAATAAAAGATCAATAATCACCTGTTAGAGCTTTTACCAACCTTACGAGTACAAATTCAAGCTATCAAAATTCAAATTACTTTTTTTGAGCAATGTGAAATTACTCTTTCTTTATTTTACTTTATTTATTCACTTATTTTTTGACATAGCGTATACTTCTCATTAGGATTTCAAACGACAGCGGAATGAAATATGCCGACTACCAAGAGATACCAAAGACCAAAGATCCAGTGTTTTCTCACCTGGATGACGTTGACCGAAGAGTTCTTGTCATCTGGTCCGACCCACTGCTCGATGAAAATCCCCTGGTTGTAGTCGCCCCTGAGCTGCCCCAGCAGATGCTCCAGGGGCCACTCGGGCTCGTTCCACTCGCGGTCGGACACAGGCCACCCCCCGAGTTCCTGGACGACGTCGCGCAGCGGCTTGTCTCCGATGGCGTCAATCTGGACTGCAACGAACCCGAGAAAGTGTCAGTGGAGAAATAAATTGGTACATTTCACAAAAATATGAGTGTTTTTTTAAATGATAGGCTCTATTAAATAAATATGATTTGTTATTAATCGTAAAAAGCATTAGTGATAGTTACACAACTATCAAGTGAAGAAGGGTCTGGTGGGGGCAAGTGGTCATACTTCAAATAAATGGCTGTACTTTACAAATAAATGATCGAATTAGTGAATTTTATTTAAACTGAGATTAGAAGTTAGTAATTATATTCTGAGTTCGAAATGTTATTACTGTTAATGTTTTATTTTATGAAAGAATTCGTTTTTTATGTTTACGAAATATTCTAAACTTTGAAATGTCGCCAAGTTGGGCGACATTTTAAACTAGCAGTATACTATATTAAAGTAGACACTTACTTTCAAGCATCCGATTTTCGCATGCATAGTACTTGTGTCTACACGTATGTATTCGAGAATGTACGTATAATACCCGGCCATATTCGTTTTAGCATAAGTTATAACCATAAGATATAAATATTACGATTATTCATAATGGTTTTTTCTCTATGTTCAAAGATGACCACTTTACCCCATGGTATGACCATTTTACCCGACCCCATGGGGCAAAGTGGTCATAGATACATAGCGAAAAGAAAGGGTTGGGAGACTACTTAATTATATGCTTTTTGTAGTAAACTTCATTGTACCGTGTTCTTTACCATTTTAATGTAAAATGACAACCAAAAAAAAAAAAAGTGTTGAAAGAATTTCTTACACTTATTATCCACCTAAGTTGAAAAACCTCGATTAGAAATAAAAAAAAATAAATGGAATCATAAATTAGTAAAGATAATGAAAAATGAAATTAAACAGCAAAAATAAAATAGGTAATTTAGCTAAGCTAAATGATTAATAATGACAAAATGAAATATATTGGGAAAGACGAAATAACTTGCGATAGAGAAAAATAAATAATAGAGAAAACAAGAAGTTCTGTCAAGAACTAAACGAGTCTACTTTCCCGTACATCGACATCGGCATTCTAGCATCTGATCATTATTCTCTTGATTATCTGAGACTGAAAATTATGTCAAATGTACCTTTTTAGCACTTAAAGCTGATTTCTAAAAGCAAAATATACCCCCCTCATCAGATAAAATAGACACGTAAAAAGTAAATAAAAGAATAAATAAAGTTTTGTCGCACCTTTTAAAGAATGTAACTGTTACAGTTCTTCCGTAGAAAAAATCCTCAATCGTTTTCAATAAATAAATAAATAAATAAATAAAAGTGCAAAGAGCATCAAAACACATTTTATCAAACAAAGGAAAAAAAAAGAAAAAAAAAACCTCGTCCGTTAATCAAATGCGAGGAGATTAAAGAGGAGGAGCTAAATCTCTGCTATCTAAAAGTGGCAACGAATTCTCACCGCCACCAGAGGACACTACTTACCAAACCCTCCCTAATACCTAAAGGAATCAATGTAAATGATACGAATCTGTCATCTTTTTAAATGCTGCTATGGGAAAGAAAATATTTTTTTTCCGACTGGATTTTGATGTAAATCTTTGATTGACATTATGAATTAAATATGATTTTCATCCCACAAAAATAGGTGCCGTATTCTTTGAGAAATAGGTTTAATCGAATGCACTTACCAACTTGCCTAATTTGACAGAATCTGCCATTTTTTAAAGACTGATGTTGGCAAGAATATTTTTTTTTTTTAGTTGAAATTTTGCTCAAACCATCGATTAACGTTATGAACTAAATATATTTAATAAATATATCTAAACTAATAATTATTTTGTCTACTAAATATATTTAATTAATAACAAAATTAAATACTGACATAATTAATTTTTTGCCACATGCTTAATTTATCAACAATTTAGAGAACTGATTCTCAGCAAAAATAACATCGTGCAATGCAAAGAAAATGTGGCAAACAGTCGCATATATGTCAAATTTGGCAAGTAGCTAGATGCGGTTGATTAAACATCTTTCTTAAAAAATACGGCAAAATTTCAGTGGGAACAAAGTCATATTTAGCTTATAATGTTAATCGATGGTTTACACCAAAATCCAGTTGGAAAAAAAATATTTTCTTTCCCATAGCAGCATTCAAAAAGATGACAGATTCAGTATCATTTACATTGATTCCTTTAGGAAATAGGGAGGGTTTGGTAAGTAGTGTCCTCTGGCGGCGGTGAGAATTCGTTGCCACTTTCAAACTAGCGCATCCGTAGAACATTTCTCTCCTTCTTTCTACTCCGTGATAAAATGTCTCGAATTTCATTTTTAATCCGTTGCCAGTTGTTAACTATAAATAAAGAATAAAATGCCCTTGTGAATGAAAAATTTTTGTTACAAAAAAAATGGTCTGCCAAAAAAAGAAGAAAAAGAAAAAAAAATAACAATAATAAATAAAATAAAACAAATGAATAAATAAACAAAAAATCGTCTGCACAGTCAGTTATTTTTTTTCTGAGCCTGCATTTCCGCCATGTTTGCGGAGTCGGAGTCGGAATCAGAGTCCTCACAGAAGATTATTCAGAAAAGTACTTTACAAACATTTTTATCAAAACCATATTCTTACAAAGTTAGTTTGAAGGAAATCCGACTTTAAGTTCAGGATCAACATTCAACTTAAATTCCCCGTAGGCGCTAATGTTAATTTTTTTTTCTGAACGGTTCAAAATTAAACGAAAAATGTTTCAAATCAAAAAGCGAAGTATGGGAATGAGCCTCTCCGAGATCTTTCAAACAAAAAAAAGTTTATTCCATTCGGACGGTTCACTCAGAAGTTATTAGGTGGGGAAAGGTTGCTTGAACGGTTCAATGTTGAACGAAAAAATGTTCAAATTGAAAATTAAAATACGGTAATGAAGTATCCTTGCTGAGATCCTTCGAACAAAAAAATAAGTTTATTTAAATCGGACTGTTCACTCAAAAGTTATTGGGGTGACAGCTTGCTTGAGCGGTTCAATGTTGAACGAAAAACTGTTCAAATCGGAAATATAAATACGGGAATGAAGTATCCTTGACAAGATCTTTCGAACAAAAAAAGTTTGTTCAAATCGGACTGTTCACTCAAAAGTTAGCATCGCGAGACAGGTTGTTTGAACGGTTCAAAGTTGAACCAAAAATTGTTCAAATTGAAAAATCAAATATGGGAATGAGCTGTACTCGCCGAGATCTTTCCAACAAAAAATTTTTTTGTCATAATCGGAATGTTCATTCAAAAGTTATTAGGGGGGGGGGGCAGACAGACAGACCGACCGACCGACCGACACACACAAATTCCCCATTTCAATACCCTACTTTCAAATTTTTAATTTTTCGATTTCATTTTACCTTTTTATTTCTTTTTAGCTTTTTTTTCGGACTTGGCGATATTTTTTTTTATCTTGACGATATTTTTTCCGAACTTGGCGATATTCTTTTAAACTTGGCGATTTTTTTTGACTTGGCGATATTTTTTAGATGCATTAAGCCACTTTTAATACTTTTTTCGTCTTTCTTTTATTTTTAACGGGAAAGTAGGCTAAAAAAGAAGAAATAACTAACGAAATAAAATAAAATTTTACATTTTATTTTTAAAGGAATAAAGAAGTAAATGAAAATGAATTTATAAGTACATGAAGAAAGGTATAAACGAACTAGAATTTTTGCGAAAAGTTCTGCCTAACAGACTGCCCAAAAATTTTCTTCATCATATTTAACTTCATCTTCCACTCGTCACTTGTCACGTTATCATACGCAAGAAATATAGTTATAAAAATGCTTATCGTCACGTTTCTTGTTTCCCTTTCCCTCCCCTTTGTTAAAAACGATCTCAATTTTACGACCCCCCCCCCCCATGTGTGACGTCATTTAGAGACAATCCCGTAACAGATTTATAAATACTTTGCACCCAAATAAAAGCTTTTATTAAAATATAGGCTTTCATTTCTCCTTAAATTAAGATACTTCAAAGTATGTTATTTTGCTGTGGTAAAAAGTTTTAATGATAGTAAAAGCAAAAAAAAAAAAAAAAAATTTGACAGCACAAGTGGGTAAAACTTTAAAAGAGGCATATATGTTTCGAAGGCCCTAGCCTCCTTCGTCAGTGCCAAGCAATAAATGGCACAATTCTTGCTAGGCCTTCGAAACATCTATGCCTCTTTTAAAATTTTACTTACTCCGTGCTTTCAAAATGTTTTTTTTTTTTTTTGTTTTTATTATCATTAAAGCTTTTATTCATCTTCCGCACAAAGTGAATTGATTTTAATTTAATGGTAATATTCATTTTGCAAAAATTCAAAAAATAATTCTTAGTCATGAGATTTCCCTTCACGAAACGCGCGACTATTTCAGATCGTTGACGAAAGCTGAGGGTCTGGTTGTTTTTCTTGCATTGAAACTACGTTTGCTATAAAACACCTTTTACGGAATTCATTCTGCGACAGGATGCGGGCAACTTCATGCGGGCTTGGTGGAAACTTCTACTGTTGAGTCTTATGAAAGACCTCCAATTAATTAACCGACAACATTGTAGAGGATAAAAATAAGTTAACTTCACCGGACGGTGAAGCTGACAAACTTTTTTCCATTCAAGTGTAGTTATCAAATTTTGACCTTGAACTAACAAGTTTTTCTGATTTAACTACTCAAATTTTTATAGTCTTAAAATACAGGGTGTCCACTCCAATCGTGGACCAATAGCTAATTTCTAAACCGTTAGAGATAAGCATATAGTTTATTTAGGAAAAAATCTCCAATTTATGAAAGAAATTTTAGGTCGATTCAATGTTTTTCAAAAAATCAAATTTTGAAAGAGTTACGAAATTTAAATTTTTATACAGCCCCCCAGTCCTATCAATCATATTTAGTAAAACATTCTTGACACTGCAACGTTTAAAACTAAAAAAAAATCACTCTTCTACCACAAAAATTGACCGAGTTATGACGTTTTGAAAAATCAAGATTTTGAAGGATTTCGCATACGGTCCCTTAAGCCATCTCTCGATGACGTCATGAAACAATGCAAAATCTTGATTTTTCAAAACGTCATAACTCGGTCAATTTTTGTGGTAGAAGAGTGATTTTTTTTAGTTTTAAACGTTACAGTGTCAAGAATGTTTTACTAAATATGATTGATAGGACTGGGGGGCTGTATAAAAATTTAAATTTCGTAACTCTTTCAAAATTTGATTTTTTTGAAAAACATTGAATAGACCCAAAATTCCTTTCATAACTTTGAGATTTTTTCCTAAATAAACTATATGCTTATCTCTAACGGTTTAGAAATTAGCTATTGGTCCACGATTAGAGTGGACACCCTGTATAATTAATACCACTTTTGCTGAACATTCTACTTTTTCAAATATCTCATAATAATGCTGCTGCTCACTAATATTACTGCACACTTTAAACCCATTTTAATATTTACTATAATCTATTTAAATCATATTGTATAACATTACACTTTGTACGCGTATTTTATGTGATTCAGCTGAAAGTAAATGCTGCACTGTCTAAAGTTGCTTATTAATTCGCTCTTTACTAGTTCTTTTTTTTTTCAGAATATTCACTTAAAATTATTACCCAATTTTTTGCTAATATTTTTGTTTCCAAAATTTGAAAATGTTAAAAAAACTGCATTTAATTTGGTTGATGTTAGACGGTTTGTAATCTAATGACATTACAGTTATTCATTTATTTTTTGTTCATTTTTTGATTTATGTGGTAGCTAAAAATAAAGAATTTGAATTTTTCACGACTCTGTTTTGATACTTAAAAAAAAAGTATGTGCAAAGGGACTATCGAAAGCATTGTAATAAGTGCAATAATTTTCATTGAAAAAGTAAAATAAAATAATGTAAAACTAAAACGAAAGTTTTAAATATTCATTTTTAAAACATTGAAACTCCACCACGTAAAGGCGGGAAATACAAAGCGGAATCATTTGAGGCAGTAAGTTTTGTTCAAAAAGAAATATCAACTTTTAATAAAGCAGTAAGTTTGGACGTGTGTCTGTCTGTAAGGGGCCTTAAGCAGCACCAACGTTCAGTCAATTTTCATGAAAGTAGACATAAAATTAGTTTGGAGAAGGAGGGTGCGAACCTCAAAGAATTTTATCTCCCCAATTCATCATCATTTTTTAAATTTTCAACATTAAATCATAAAATGGGACAAAATTACTTTTTCTCCACAAAGGATTACTCGTATGGTTTCTAATTTAAACCATTAGAGAGCCCGTATAAGTTTCCCCATTCGTGAATTTTTCGAAGTTAAAAGTACCTAAATTAACTAGAAAATTAGTTATAAGGGCTAATAGCCAGTGAAAATTGATTTTCAATGCCCCACAATGAAGTTGACTTTTGTATCTGGTTTTCACTTTAAGAAAAATTTTAACGACTTGATTTATTTACTTAAAAAATTCACACTTTATCCCAATAGTACAGCAAAAGTTGATTTGGAATTAAAGTTAATTAATTTCGTTTTTTACATTAAAAATTTTCAATAGTAGTAAAATTTCTGTACCTGTGGATATGCAAGATTTGTAAAATGTTTTCGCCTTGATTGTGGCGCTGTTGTCATGATTGTTTGCTGGTTCCTCCAGCAGGCCTAAAGAGAAATAAAATATAGAGTATTATTAGTTGTAATCAAAAACCAGTAAAAATAATGTCTCTTAATTTTTCTGACAAGTACGTATGAGTCGACAAAGAAACTTTCTTGAATCTAGAGATCCTGCTTTAAACACATTGCTAATTTTTTCCTAAAACAAGACCGAATAATTTAGCCTGGTATGCACAGTAAACAGTGAAACTTTAATGATAAACATTCCAATGAATGATTGCAAGTTTAGTTGTTGGACTTAGCTTTATGTATGTGTTTCAGTGCATAATTAACTTATTTTTGCAGTTTTTCACTCTATCTTAAGATTCGCTTACCTTGTTCTTAAAAAGAAGAAAAGTTTACAAATTCTAGAATAAGGGCCAAGCTCCAAATTGACGTAAAGCAGAAAAATAAAGCAGAAACGTAAAATCAGGGACGTCATTTCAAGTTTTTCCAATGGGGGGATGGGGGGGGTGGCAAAGGGTAGAAACACAATACAAATTCACGAGAAAAATACAAAAACCACGCCCACTTATATGTAAATACATTGATTTCTTAAAGTCAGGGGGGGGGGGGCAAATGACCCCCCCCTGCACCCCCTAAATGAAGGGCCTACGTAAAATGGATTAAATAGTGTTCCTATGGAAAGTGCCCGAATTTTCGGTTTCTGCCTTCGGTTTCGGTCGCGTTTTGTGCTAATGAGGAGCAGGGTCCTAAGGTATTTTTACAATATTTATGAATGTTAAAGGATTTTCATTTTACTACAGTTGAAAAGCAACAAGTGCCTTAGTATTTGTTACTTTTTCAATAAAAGCGCAATGTTGCTAAATAGCTTTGTAACCATAGACAATTAAAGTTGTTCAGAGTTGTTTCAAGACTACGGGCCCTGCTCCACATTGACGTAAAGCAGAAACGTAAAATGGATTACATAGCATTCCTATGGAAAGTACCCGGATTTTCGGTTTCTGCCTTCGGTTTCGGTCGCGTTTTCTGCTTATGAGGAGCAGGGTCCTAAGGTATTTTTACAATGTTTATGAATGTTAAAGGATTTTCATTTCACTACAGTTGAAAAGCAACAAGTGCCTTAGTATTTGTTACTTTTTCAATAAATGTGCAATGTTGCTAAATAGCTTTGTAACCATAGACAATTAAAGTTGTTCAGAGTTGTTTCAAGTCTACTTGAAGTGGAGCTCATCATTTCATAAGATGTGAACCGCGATTCCTTAGAAAAACCTCCAAGGATAAGACAGGAGGTGCCTCGATGCCACACGTTGGGCCGTGGTAGCCCGATCGGTAAGGCGTCGGACTCGTGACCGGAGGGACCCGGGTTCGATCCCAGCCGATCAAAGATCCACCGTCTTGATTAATTGTGGCTGGGGGACGTTAAAAATCGTGGTCACAAAGTCCTCCAAGTGAAACGATACCGCTGGGGGTGCTGGGCCAAAGGTTTGCTCGACCCTTGGTTCTGGTTCAAAAAGAACAGAGCGCTCTTCAGGGCCTTATCCCGGTTAAACCACCAGTTGTGGTAGGTACGGGGGACCCTGGAGTGTGTGAAGTGAAGTGATGCCACACGTTTCTACTTCCGCATTTAGAAATGCGCAAAATTTATTCATCTAAAGTTCTATCAAAACAAAACTGACACTAAACAGTTTCGCGTTGCGTTTTTTGCGTTGTTGACCGAAAATATAAAATGCAACAAGATGCTAAAAATTAAATTGTCCATAGTCTCAGAACTGCATCAGTAATATACTTAAGTATTACTCATCAAAATGTTAAATGAATTTTGTTGAAACAGTTTTAAAGAGTGTTTTAAAAACTTGTCTAGCAATAGTTTAGCACTGTGGGCAGGGCTTTACTGGGGTTTTCTTATAAATGTTCGTGGTAGCTAAAATGTTGATAAACATTTTTGAATTTTTAAGAATTGACTTTTTTTAGTTCAACGGGATTTTCTAATTTTAGCAAAGCTTAAAGAATCAACTTCAACGTGAATTTAAAATATTACATTAAAATTAACGCATAAGTAAATGCTTTAATTTTTTCCCATCGTATCCATTAAGCTAATGGATGGGAAAACTAGATGCATATTCAATAATAGCAATTAGAAGCAAAAACAAAAGCTCGAACTACTCATTTACTATGTCCATGATAAAATAAACAGCACATGCCAAGTAGGACAATAATTATTCCCCGCTACGTTTCAACTGTTCTTTATAGTACTAAAATGACTTTTTTTTTTTCAGTTTTCTTTGAGTTTCTGCAGGAACTAAACATTCTCTACTTCTTTTTTCTTGCTGAGGGTAAAGCTTTTAATTCATTAAAAGCATTATGTGCAGTAAACAAAAACTCCGTGCAGTTAATGATTAGATTACCATCCATTAAGTCTTTCAATGCATGTGCATTTTAGATAGAGACAAAGTAGCTATTAAGATGCAAGACTTTTGTTCGCTGTTTATAGCTAGAACGACTTTTTAATTCTATAGAGTTATACACTATTTTAGAATAATATTTCAAATGGCAAATGAATGCATAATATGGGGGGAAAACTGTTTCTTAATACGCTTTTATTAGTTTCACATGTGGGTTTGTTTGTGTGCATGTATGTAACTCTGAATAAAAGATAAAATTTAGGTTCTTTACAGATATAAAAGTAATACATTTAACTCAATAATTAATGCTAAAGGTTGAATTATATTATTACATGTTGATGTACTGTAAGTGTTTCAGTTGTTTGTATGTAACTCTGAATAAAAAATAAAATTCCCGTTCTTTGAAAATATAAAAATAATATATTTTTAATACTATTATTAATACCAAAGACTAAACTATATTCAAAAACCATTTTTAGTTTTTTAAACTGTATTTTGATTATTTTATTTATAGCTTTTGTGATTCCTTTCATAGATAAAAGTATGTATGTTTAAAAGAAAAATGTGTACGAAGTATATCAAAGTATTAAATAGTAACAAGTTACCGCTCCTAAGCCACTGTTAAGGCACTACATGAAATTCCCCATCAGCTCAGTCGTGTCATCCAGATACTGCAGTTTCATCCTTATTAAGAATCATCAGTCCGGCTTAGACAGTAACCGAGCTGGAGGCAGAAATTCTCTTGAAGAAGCTAAGAGTGCCAAGCAAAGTTGCACCTAAAATAAAGTGGTGAGCTGTTTTTATTTTAGCTGCCAGTTCGTTAGGCACTCTTAGCTTCTTTAAGAAGCTTTCAGCTCGATTACTGTCTAAGCCAGACTGATGATTTCTAATGAGGATAAAACTGCAGTATCTGAATGACATGACCGAGCTGTTGGTGAATTTGATGTTTTTCAAAGTAGTTCAGATTGGCAGCAGGTGGAAGTTGCATAGTTAATAATGTTGAAGTGTTAGTTAAAAAAATAAAAATAAAAACACGCCAAATACAATTGTAAATGTGAGTATATTTTAAAATTTCCAATTTACTTAATACTTAAATATATTTGAAGAATTAGTAGCCAGTTTTATTTCAAAAGTATGGCATGAATATTTCAAAAGAAACGTAAGTTTTAATCAAAATAACCAGAATTATTTAAATAACAATTTTTGGCAATTAAAACTATGACTCAAAGCAATGAAAAATTTAAACATTTCTCCAACTGTCATCAACATTGTTTCATTTAATAGTTTTAGAAATCTTCTTTAACAGTTTAACTTATAAAGTTGAAGCCCTTTTACTCTTTTAATTATTGAACTCATTTTAATGTTAGAAAATTTCATTAATTTCTCGCAGATGTTCAGATGAAACGGGTAAAAGTTCTTCTGAAGAATTAAATCGCTAAATTTGTAGAAAGTTCAGCACCAACAATTTAATTGACATTTTAATGCACGAAGAATGGACTTGAAGAATGAACTTGACATTTGGAACGTTTCGTACAATGTCAAGATTTCTAAACGATTTTTAACTCATTGTTTAAACTAAAATAATGTTAAATCGTGCATAATCTATTTCGAATGCGATAACTGTTTATGTAAAAAGAATTAAAATCATCAATTGTTTTGTTTACAAAAAAAGAATAAATTCAAGAAAAATGACTAAATGAAATAATCGAATTAATGATACCTATTAATAGCCATGAAATAACAGAACAGTTTTGAAGAAAAAGTATCATGCTTTTATATGTGACTTAGCACGTTTTCCTTGAACTCTTCTGACCGCTCAACTCTCTCAATAAAGGCTCTTAAAAATATGTGCATTTTCATGTATACAAAACCAATATGAAATGTATGTAGGGGAATGAGGCGCAAAGTGAAATAGCGGGACAAAGTGAAATAGTAAATATTTGCACAGCTTGCAGAGACACCTATCTAGCAATATTTCAACTTAGTTCCGAGGCACATAGTTGCTTCCTGACAAAAAATAAATAGCTCCAAAGATTAAAGAAAAAATTATAGAAATTATTTTCTAAATTTGATATTTTTTTAAATATTCGTTTTTCTAAAATATGTTATTATAAAATGATAAAATTTTTGTACAATTATCATTCAACTATTAATTGAGAGCTACTGATGTTCAGTGCAGTATTTATTTAGTTTATATTAGGCATCTTTTGATTTTAAATGTTCAATGTAATTTGTCAAGTGCACTTGGGGCAAAGTGGATGGGACAAAAGTGAAATATTTAATTTCGTTTGCTCATGCATTCATTTACCAAATCCCCTAAGCATTTCTTCATTTATTAATTTATTCACATTCTTTTTCTTTTTAGTTCACTTTTTTGTTAATTCGTTCGTTTATTTTGTTATTTACTCGGTTTTTTATTCACTTATTTCTTTTTCTCATATCTTAATTAATTTATTTATTTGTTTATTTATTAATTCGTTTTTTTACATATTCGTTTAATTGATGAAAATTACTGTAACTCATCAAATAGAAAATGTTTCATTACAAAAGACAAAAAGGCCACAGCTTAAATTGTGTTAGTTTTGACAACCAAGCAGCAACAATACGTTGATAATCTTTTCAAGGTTATTCCATGCAAATTCAAAAATTAAATGAAAGAAAAGAAAAAAACAAACTCACCTTTCAATATCACTTGGAGGTCGTCTGCCATGACCTCGAACGTGCTGATGCTACTCCTGTCCTGAGGAATCATGTGAAGTTTGTTCCACGTGCCACATGCGAACTGGAAGAAGTCTTCGCATGGATCCGAGGTTTGGTCCATGGCGTTTAGTAGGGACGCAGCTGTAACAAACAGAACCTTAGCCTCTTACAAGAACTGTTAACTTAAAAGAGTTTTGCTAATAAGATACAAAGTAATTTGAAATTTACATAAACTATAGGAGCCGCTGCGATTAATGTATCGATCTACTTACGTAGGATATGATCTGTCCAACAAGACATTGTTTGCGCAAAATTGAAATGTTTTACCCCTTTGAGTAATTTTGTAAATCGCCACAAAGTGGCGTGTTCAAGCTTTAAAACTGCGAATAGAATAGTCTGTTCAGTGAAAGAATAGTCCGTACAGTGCTTTTTAGTAAGATTTCAAAAGTTTTTCTTTGATGAATTGGAGACTCTAAGTTTTTTCCCCACAATTCCAAACAGGAAAAAAGAAGAAAATGTTGTAGGAAATAAATAAATACCTTTGTGCAGAAAGGACCAACGTTTCATTCAACAAAACTTGCAGATTACTTCAGTAATCTGCAAGTTTTGCGTAATAAAACATTGTCATTTTAAATTTGAATTTAAGAAATATAGTTGTGTTTGTCTATTGGTTATAAGTGGTTACTTACTGGGTCGCTGCACCACTTAGTACACTTTCAGGTGACTGAAACACTTTCTGAACTGAAATGCTTCAAACGAAGCTGGGAATTTATAGTTGCGCGCTTAAAATACACTCAAAATCGTTTTAATGTGTTTAACAAACAAGCTGTTCGTGATCGCTATACGTTGTTCAATAATTGTCAGTAAATTAAATTAAAAGAGCAAAAGAATCTGAAAAACTGTCACGCCTAGCATTATGAGGTGATTTATGACATCCTAGATTTTTCCGAAAGTTTACCAAATGTTTATAAACTTATTGAAAGAAAAAATCCAGAATGTTTTGTTCTAAAGTTGAGTAGTTCAGTTTTTATGAAACCCTAAAGGTGAAGGTACGGCATCAAAAATTAAGCGGATTTTCAAGACAGGGAAATTGCTGTGAGCCAAAACTCTTAGCAGAAACTGTTGAACTCCAATTTTCTTTTTGTATATGGAATATAGAAGGTTGAAACCTTACAAAATAAATGTTAAATTTTTTGTAAGTTGTTGCCGTAGGGTCAGTGAAGGCCTTTAAAACAAGTCAATTCTGACGTTTTTTAGCATTTTTGAGGTCCAAAGACAGCTTGTACGTTTCAGTTGCCAAAGCAAAAGTAGTGTCGTTTGAAGGGCCACTCAACTGAAATGTACAAGCTGTTTTTGGACCTCAAAAATGCTAAAAAAACCGTCAAAAATTCCTTGTTTTGAGGGCCTTCACTGAACTTACGGCAACAACTTACCACAAATTTAACATTTATTTTGTAAAGTTTCATCCTTCTATATTCCATATACAAAAAGAAAATTGGAGTTCAACAGTTCCTGGTAAGAGTTTAGGATGACAATTATTTCCATGTCTTGAAAATCCGCTTGATTTTTGATGCCGCGCCTTCACTTTTAGGGGTCCATAAAAACTAAACAACTCAACTTTAGAACAAAATATTCTGGATTTGGTCTTTCAATAAGATAATAAACATTTGGTAATTTTTGGGAGAAAATCTGAGATGTCATGAATTACAGGCGTGACACTCTCTCAGATTCTTGCTCTTTAATTCTTTCCTCACTTTAACATAGCTATTCAATTAAAAAGATACCAATTCGATTTTAGAAATTTTAATGTGGTTGACTGACATTTATTCGATAAAACTGAAATCATTAGACATTCAACAACTGAAATAGAAAATTACAAAAATGATAAATATCATTTTCCGATTTTTAAACGCATCGTTTGGAACAGAATACACCAGTTTCTCTCGCACCTGGTTTAACTATCCCTCGTTTATGTCCAGATCTGAAATGATTTTTCTTTTTCCATTCTAAGTCGATTCTTTTATTGATTTCCCATCTGGGCATAATTTTTCTTTATTTATATGAAGCAGATTTGAAAAGATTTTGAGTAAGTGATGAGTTTGGCTTCACTGAGATTTCAAAAGTCGATGAGACATTTCCAATTAAATGAAAAGAAGATCCTTTTTTTCTCAACCTGATGGCGAAAAACTTCAGTTGAGTTTTTTACGTCTTTAGACATTATTCTTTTGCCTGTCATTGCTTTATCCAAGAGAATTATTAAAAATGTCAGCTGTTAATATAGTCAATGAATTGCCAGATAACGATTAACTTTGTAGGATATACAAAATATTAAAGGCAAGTGCATATTTGTTTTCTTGAACCTTCATAACTAGTTATAAAGCTGTACATAAAACAGAGCATTAAAGCATGTTTGATACTAAACACTTAGAGACCTCAAACGTGTTAGAAGAAGTAAACCAAGCACTGCAAATTACCTGTTTTGACGCATTCTGAGGTGAGGCAAATATTCAAACCTGGAAAATGAAACACAACATTACACCATTTTTTTTAAAGCGAAAAAAAAATTAATTAATTAATAAAAAATCACTGCACATTCAAACCTTTGAAAATAAAGTATTCCAACTAATTAGTTTTATGAACAGACTGATACAATAAAAATGAAATAAACAAATAAAGCAAAATAAAATTAATAAGTAAAAAAAAATATTTTATATTTGAACTTTTAGAGACGAAGTATTCCAATCAAATAGTTCAATCGACAAAAGGGTATTAAAAAATTTCAAGATGCTCTGCAATAACCGTATTGCTTACGAGTTTAGAGTTTTAGATTTGTTCTCAAAATAGTTCTGAAAATAGTTAATAAAAATTCATTGTTCCATGAACAGTAATTTTTTATTAATTGCAATGAATTGGGATATGACCGTCATGTGTTGCATACCATTATTCAATGCCTACAATGACACCATTGTAGGCATTTGACGATTTATTTGAACAAATTTAAAACCTTTTTACGTACATGGGGCCATTTTCAAATTGCTTCAAAAAGAAAAAAAAAAGAGAAGGAGGAACTTTCTTTGTGTGGAATAAAAAACAAATTTTTCTGCTCTTTGACCAAACTTAAAAACAGTTTTTTAACGAAAAGACTGTCACAAAGGTTAAAACGCGTTAACAGGAATATTTATCGAAGTTGTTACTGATAAGATGTTGCAACTGTTTCTCAATGTAAAACATTAGAGTCATTTTTATTGCATTTCTTTTTTAGTCAAAAGTTGAATTGTCAAAAGTTGAATTTTCTTTTAGTCAACAGTTAAAGCTGCGCTGAATATTCAGAATAGTACGTGCCAACCATTCTGACCTTTGACGAGGTATCTGATCACTATTATTTCGGTATATAATTGGAGTCTACGTTTCAATTAACTTGGCTGTTTTTGATACAATCACTTCTGGTACCAAAAACCGCCTCTAGGGTTTGCTAGATTTTAATAAAAATATTTAGAAATCCAATCAGCATTTTGTTATCTGAATTTTAACCGATTTAACTCTTTATAATTTTCACTTTTTCAGCAACTTATCGTGCTATATATTTTCTTCTTTCACTAACTAGTATTATGTTTACATCCTTATACCTTCATGTTTATCCTTAAACTAATATTATGTTTACATCACAAGTGAGTTAATGAACGTCATTTCGGTACTACTGTTCTGGAAGCATAAATTCCATTTTCACATAAAATTGCTTAAGTTTCAGGATTCCATTTGTGCTATACATTTTTGAAGCTATTTAATGCGATCTTACGAAATTAATTAGTAGCAATATTGAAATTCTCAATAAAGCGGAAGTAGTTATGAAGCTAAATTATCAATTTACTCTTATGACGTGAGTATACCTGGAATTGTTTCTCTTTTCTGAAATGCGGTTAAGTATTATGAATTTGCTTATTCCTATTCTTACTCCATAGAAAACTATGCAAAAGTGAAATCAACTCAGGGTTCTCTCACGCATTTGTTTCCCTTTAATGCGAGCTTAACGTTTGCGCCAGAGAAGGTACGGCGCAGTCTGAATTCGAACCTACTGATTAACCGAGCATGTATGCATTTACTTAGTGCAGTGGGGACGTACGACACGTGAACTGGATCCGTGTGGCCCTTTATTTCGTTCAATGCTAAGAACTGAAACCCATTTATTGGAGCATCCTGAAACAACTGCGAAGCTCACAGACAGTAGCAATATCTACCGAGTCGCAGTATATCCAAAAAAATTTTCAATTACCCGCCTCAGAAAGCCTCTTTTTCTTTTTATCTCTTGTAGTCTGAATTCTTAGATAGACTTGCCAAAAAAGCAAAATATTTGAACTACCGTTTTCCATGTTTTCCTACATTATACAAAAATTGTTTTAAAATATTCAATGTGTTCTCGTCCGCTAAATTCATTTTAATATCAGTCGCTGCCCATGAGTAAAAAAGGTTGAATACCACCGATTTAGTGAGTATTTAGCTCAGACCTTCCTATCATGAGGATGATACCAAATCCAAGAAGACACTCACAGGACATGTTAGGAGTGCTTAGAAAACAAACTTTTCCCCAGTAAAAAATTCTGGCCGAACTTGGTTCTTTAAATTAAAACATGGTTGTTAACATTGGCAAGCTGGTAGATTGAATGAAGGGGCTTACTATTACGCCCAGCTTGAAGGAAGATCATGTAGAATAACGCGCAGCAAGTGAGTCCAAGTATTGCGATAGTCACACTCATCAAGAGCTCGAACGTCGTCCGGTAGCCATTCCGGCTGCACGGCCTCGTGGCCGGATCCTCTATCCTCAGCCGGATTTCCGTCTCCCCTTTATCCGGAGGCGGCTTCTTTTCGGAGACTGTGGTGTCCGACAGGGGGTTCTCCTGGATCCGGATGGGGGGCCGCTTGCGAGACGGGTTCCCATTGGCCAGCATCTCATATTCCGGCAGGTTGTTTTCCGTCGAGCCTCCGTTGGAGCCTTTGAGAGCCATCAGGCCTGTGGATAGCAGCTAGTCAAGGCCCCGGATTGTCAGATTTGGATGCCATCCGTGATTCTGAGAAGAAAAGCAAAGATCATGCATTGCAGAAATTTTAATTATGATACATTCATGCATACGCGTAAGTAAGGCACAAAACAGTGCAGTCAAATCTGCCTATCTCGAATTTCACGGGACAGAGGAAAAATACGAGATACGGAGGTTTCGAGATGCAGAGGTTGCAATAAAATTTACAAAAATAAGCAATTGGAATCAAGTCAAATACTTAATGAGATTGTTTTGCATTGCTATTGTTGAATACTTTACAGTACGACATGTTGTGAGTCCTCGTTTTACTGATTGTGATGACTATATCGGAAACAAGTCAATGTATAGTGTACCTTTAAGTACGAACATAGTCTTTGAATGATTGTGCGAAAGATGATTTTTGTCTCCAAGTTATACCACTCATAAAGGTGGCTGGAGATGAAATTCAAAACTGAGAGTCGTCAAAATTCGAGATATAGAGGTTTTCAGAAAAAATCATTTGAGATAAACATGAGAAAAAACACTAAACTTATGCTGTAAAAGAAGGGAAATTTGAAAAATTTCGACATAGAGAGGTTTTCGAGACAAACAGGTTCGACTATTTAAAAATTTTTAAACCTACTTTTAAAAACGTCAGATTCACCGTAATGTTGAATGCTTCCTCAAAATTAGTGTCTGAAGAAGACATTCAAACCTTCCCGTTACGCGGCTGTATTAACTTAAAAAAGTCATATAATTTTAGAAAATGGTTGGATGCTGCACGATAGATGGCTCAAAACTGTAACAAGAAATGTCATTTTGATAAGTTATTTCATTCTTAGATTAATGACATTTTAATTAAGTTATTGCATTCCTTAATGAACACAATTTGTCATAAATTAGTCCGATGATATTGTCAAGCGTTCAGTCACACCGAAAGCTGTGAAACACATTGATTTTGTGGATAAAAATACTATTTTTGCGAAGCCTGAAGAACAGAGTGGTAAACGAAAGTGGAGGGAAAATGATGGAAATTAAGCTGACTTGAAAAGTAACATCTTGAATTTAACCCATTTATGCCCAGTAGCCTAAAAACGGGACGCTAGTTAGTTCTGCATACAAAAACCTGTAATGGGTATATCATTTTACTAAAGCAGATTTTCACAAGTTAAATGGTCCTTCTTCTTGAGAAAACCATAGAGCCACTATTTGGACATCAGAGTTTATTTATTGACAGCTATTTTCAGACAAATCAGTCAAGCAACGATCCAGCATTGGTAGCCACAGAAAGTTAAGTGTTTTTTGCGAGCTTTTTTTTCGTAAAATTAAACTATTTTAAAATGATTTGCTTAAAATTGATCACAGATGCCTTCTGTAATGTTACTTTGCAAAAGTAAAGTCAAGTAAGGCCGTATTTTGCTCACATACCTGCAAAATATCCCATAAACAGGACGTTAAATAACTCAATAAATATGGCAACGGCGAACTATTTTAAGCCTAAAATGTATTTTTAAGCAGATAAAAGTTGAAAAAAATTGTTAAAAAAAAAAAAAAAAACTTGGGCATAAATGGGTTAATGAAGGTAAAGCACAGTTGAAAAAAAAATTAAAATATAAAATTCTGATTCTTATTAATATTATTATGTTAATAGGATAGAAAATCATGAGAGAAAGTCTAAAAGAATAAAAGATTGGAAAGTTTTTAGAGTTATTTTATGCACAAAATTGACACTTTTTAAAATTTATTTTATTTTTGGAAACAACTACACTGGCGGAAAAAAAAAATCCCAACACCAAGAAAAAAATTGCCGTAGAGTAATGAAATTTGGGTAATGCAAATGTCTAGTTAACATGTTTAATTGATTAAATGTACAAGATCACTGGCTAATTTAAGCTCAAGAAAATGCTGTGCAAATGTGAAATTATGTTAATTTAATAGAGGGTGTAACCTCCAGAATTTTGAAGGCAAGCCTGCAAGCGTACATGCATTATGTCATACAGGTGCCGAATGTCACTTTGTGGTATGGAGTTCCATGCTTGTTGCACTTGCTGTGTCAATACTAGGACCGTCATTGCTGACTGTGGATGATGCTCGAGGTGCCATCCCATGATATCCCATACGTTATCAATTGGAGACAGACCTGGTAATTTTGCAGGTCATGGTAACATGTCAGCACTCTGTAGAGCACATTGCGTTACAGCAGCTATGTGAGGGCGAGCGTTATCCGGTTGGAAAACGCCCCCTTGAATACTACTCATGAAGGGCTGTACTACTGGTTAAATTAACAGACTGACGACAAATTTTCAGTCAGTGAGTTTGGGATAACCACAAGAATGCCCCTGCTGTCGTAGGAAATTGCTCCAGAGACCATAACTCCAGGTGTGAGTCCCGTGTGTCTAGGCCGTAGACCGCTTAAATGCAGGCGGTCCCCTGGCCTCCTTCTGACCAATATACAGCCACCACTGGCACTAATTCAAAATCTGTTTTCATCAAAAATTACAACAGATCTCCACTCCGACCTCCAGTGAGCTCTGTCGTGGCACCACTGCCGTCGGAAAAGGCAATGGTTTGCAGTCAATGGAATACTGGCTACAGGCTGCCTGGCTCGGAGCTGTCCTTGAAGTAAACAGTTTCTTACCGTTCCTTGGGTCACGACGGTACCAACTGCAGCTCGAATGTCAGCCGCAGATGCAGTACAATGCGCCACAGCCGTACGCAAGATTCGGCGATCTTCCTTCTCAGTCGTGCCACGTGGCAGCTCGGAACTCGATCTTCTTGAGGTAGTACCATCCCTTGCCCATAGCTTCCAATAATCATGCATGGTGGAAACATTCCCACCCAAGTCTTTCTGCAATATCGCGAAATGAAAATCCAACTTCTCGTAGCCAATTTGTACGACCTCGTTTAAACTCGGTGAGCTGTTGATAATGGCTTCTTCGTCTTCTTAAAAGGTATTCCTGGCTAACATGAACGCAATTCGTCCAATTTCACGGTAAAATAATACACACGAGCTTCACAACACGCTTTTAAAACAAGCCTTATTTGCATGTTCTGAGTGACGCCAGCTGCGCCACACTTATGCGCGGAACACGAAATTTCAATCGATGTCATCTTTCAGTTGTATAAACACGCCTACCAAATTTCGTTTATCTAACACAAGTCCTTCTTGGTGTTGGGATTTTTTTTTCCGCCAGTGTATATACATCAGCTCTATTTTGTAAATCCAAACGAAATATATTCGAGCATATAAGAACAGTGGTTGTAAGAGCACAAAATTTTTACCACAAAGTTTCAATTTTAATTTTTCATTCTATGATACAATTAGAGTACTTTTAATTAGAATAGTTTTTAACATGGAAGGCAGTCTTGTTCGTTATACTTCTTTATCAGGTTAAAAAAAATTATCGAATTCCCTATAATTCCAAAGTAGAAAGATCGTTTGAAAATAGACTTGGACCACTGCTACAGTTTTGCAAAAATCTTTCTATTTGTTTTTGTTAAACTTCAACATTCACTAAATAAATATCAAAAGTTTACATCGGAATCGAGATAAAGTTCCTCATAAAACTAAATTTCCAGCAAAGTTGATCGATATTGGGAAAAAATTGGAACAGGCTCTTTGCTTACTTCTGGAAAGGATTTTGCTGTTTATTTGATAAGATTAAAAAAATTTCCCAAGAATTTTTTCGTGAGGCAATCGTGGGTATTTTACTTTATTGTTGTTGAAGGTTTTTCTTCTGCTGTATAAAGGTAGGAAAAAGAGGTAAGAAAAATAAAAGAAAAAAAAAAAACAATTTTTTCGAACCGATATTCTCTTTTTCTCCCATCTAGAACACTTTGGCTTTACTAGAAAAACTAAATATCAAGACTGGTAAAAATAAAACAGAAGAAAGTGGGAATAGCAATACGTGTTAGTTTTATTCTGCGAAGAAAAGTTCTCCAGCAGCTAAAACAGCAGAAGATTACTTTGTATTAAAAATATTTACTTACATTTGTACGTTTGTGTTGAGCATATTACTTTTTATGAGTTCATCACAAACAGGATTAAAATTTCCGCTGATTTTTAACATATGTACAAATTTAACCAAGGCTTTAACTTTGGATTAGCTGCAACATTTTCTTAACCTATAAGCTTATTAACCCATTTATGCCCAGTAGTCTAAAAACGGGACGCTTGTTAGTTACTGCATACAAAAACCTGTAATGGGTATATCATTTTACCAAAACTGTTTTTCGCAAGTTAAATAGCTCCTTCTTCTTGAGAAAACCAGTTAGAGCCACTATTTGGACATCAGAGTTTATTTATTGACAGCTTATTTCAGACAAATCAGTCAAGCAACGATTCAGCACACTTTCCCACAGAAAGTAAGGTTATTTTTTTGCAAACTTATTTTCCATAAAATCAAACTTTTTAAAAATCATTTGCTTAAAATTGATCAGAGATGCCTTCTGTAATGTTACTTTGCAAAAGTAAAGTCAAGTAAGGTTGTAGTTTGCTCACATATCTGCAAAATATCCCATAAACAGGACGTTAAATAACGTCATAATTATGGCGAACTATTTTAAGTCTAAAATGTATGTAAACTATTCCAAGTAAGAGTTTTAAGCAGATAAAAATAGGAAAAAATTGTTTAAAAAAACTTGGGCATAAATGAGTTAATTTCAAGGGACCACTGGGGTCCTTGTCTATTCTGGTGCATAGAAAACAACTATTTTTTTGTGTCAAATTTCAGATAGTGTGGAAAATTTGCCTTATGTTATTGATAGTAAGTGCGCAATATTTTTTGAGTCTGAGTTAATATCTTCAGTTGCCTCTAAGGATATTTATTATAAAAAATTTGTTATTTTTTAAAGTTTTTTGAATAAAAAATTGGATTCCTTAATTCTAATAGTACCGAAAAGATACCATGTGGTATGCATAGAGAGAGTGAAAACTTTTATTTATCTGAGTCAATCGCCAACATTGTCTCTGGGGCCGTTTGGCGTACACTGTACAAAATTTGTTAATTCTATCGTTTTCCCCAGTGCTTTTTACTTTTTGAATAAGAAATTACATTCCGTAGCTCTAATAGTACCAAAAAGTTTCTATTTGGTATCCTTAGAGTATGTAGAATTTTGTTATTCATGTGAATCAATGACTTCAGTCCTCTCGAGGTTGTTCATACAAGAATCATTATTCTATCGTTTTTTTATTATTTTTTTAAAAAGAGCCAAAATTTTGCACACGTTCTAAAGAAACTGAATGGCAACTTTTTGGCACCATTCGAATTAAGGATTATAATTTCTGATTCAAAATGTATTGTAAAACCGGTAAAGCTATAACTAACGGTCCCAGAAGTAACTGAAGCCCTTGAGCCAAATGAATTAAAATTTGCATAAACTCCAAGAAAACCATGTGGAAAAATTTTGGTTTCATTTGAACTAATGAATTCAATTTCTTATTTTAAAAAAATGTCAAAAAATAACAAATTTTGTATAATAAACGGCCCTAGCGTCAATTGAAGATATTAACTCAGATCAATAAAATTTTGCACACATACTAACAATGACATGAGGCAACTTTTCCGCACCTATTGGATATTTGATATTAAGGAAAAACTGTTTTTTAATGCACCCTATTGCCTATGTGCGGTATGGGAGGCAATAAGTTCGATTACCACCTGTACGTTGGGTGTGATTTCCTTTATTTGTGATATAAATCCTTCCGGTGCTGTCTTCTCAGTTAATATGTACAAATTTGCAAAATTAAAGTTGTTTCTATGTGTAAAAATGGAGGCAAAGCGCTTAGTTTGCAAACCACTTTAAAAATGAGTAAGCGAATGCTCGCGTATAAAAAAATTGAAGTACTATTACCAATTTCTTACAAGAGAAAGATAGACCCAGAGAATCGTGCATCTTTGCAGGATACTGAGTTAATGTGTGTTGGTAAGTTAATCCGTTAAAACCACGGGTCTCTTAATCTGTGATATGAAATTATACTTAGTATTTGTTCTTTTTCCGTATCCAGATTGTTTGACTGCATAATTGAGTGTCAGTTGCAGAAAGAAATCCGAAACTTTTTTTATCCAAATTTATAGAAACTGACTATTTATTTAATACTTTTCCTTGAAATCAATCAGTTAATTTGGGTTACTTTGGTTATTTTTGTGTCACTTCAAAGAATTTAGTACATTTGACTTAAAAACTTAAAAAAAAAAAAAAACCGTCGGAAGGTCCTTTGCTGCACTCGCCCAAATAGGTTATGATAGAAGTTTCCTACTGTATATTTTTCCAAAACAGAAAAAAGAAAGAAAGAAAACGAAAAGGTGGCAATTTTGTACACAGCTAACTTTATCATAAGAATCATTCTGAAGATATTTCTTGGAAGATTTGTTAAAAGTGTTCTTTCTATATGGTAATAAGATGAATTAATATGAATGTATGAAATGTTATAAATGATAGAAATGTTGTGATGTTGAGATGTGCACGGGGGGGGGGGGGGGAGGCAGCTTTTAAACATTTAGAAATACACATTGTTGAAACACAATTGCACTATGCTTATTAAAATATATTTTTTTTTTACTTCCTGTGTCGTACGTAATTCAAAGTTGCCCTAAATGGCAAGACAATTTTTAACTAGGTTAAAAACTCTTTTTAATTAGATTGAACGTTAATTATTGTTTCTTCATTTTGGATACCTACACATTAGTTTAGGTGTGGTTCTTCCGTGTTATACCAACAGTACAACAAAACATAAAAAATATTAGGGAGGGGAGACAGTTTAAAATAGCAAAATTTGTAACTCAAATCTACCTGAGTGACTGCATTCAAGATACTGAACCATATTAAGCTTTTTGCTCACAAAAAGAAAAAAAGAAGCAGAAGATAGCTATTTTAGTTTTTAAACACTACGAACTTTTTTTATTTTATTACGTGTTTTTTTTATTTAAGCCTGTCTCGTATTCGAACGAAGTCAATAGGCAACTTGTTTTTCTGTAGTTAACTTTGTTTGCTTCCATGTTGAATTTTTTCAAAATACGCTTTTATATTGTTCTCTTTAAGTGAAGCTGAAGTCTCTTAACTGAAAAAGCGACAAAACCGACTTAGAGTTAAAAAAAAAAAGGCGTTGAAAAGAGGGTTCATGGAAGTTCAAAAACATGCAAAATTTTTGTGCATCAAAGAAGTCAATTTTATGATTTGTTTTCTTGTGCAAAAAGGAAAGTGCTTCACTTCTTAAAACGATTCAGAATTGATACATTTATTTTATAACTTTTATCATATTAAACATCCAAGAAAGCGGGACTTCGAAAGCATAAAGAAAACGTTAGACATGATGAGATTATACAGAATAGCAAATCTGTTAGCAGTTATTCTTATTGAGAAAGTCTTTCACTTAAAATGTACTTGAAGTGTTTATTATATTTGATAACAAAACCTCTTTGTTACGAAAAAAATGTAGGGGGATGGGAAGCATTATTAATTTGGGCTGCGCAGATTCTTCAGCTTTTGTAGTACCGTTTTTCCCCCAGTTTTCCATTTAAAAAAAAAAAAAAACAGTGCATTATTTTCTCAGAAAGCTTTTAAAGTTAGCTCCTTACGAAAAGAAAGAATTTCAAATGCTTTTTAAAATGTAGATTTTTGTCTTTCACGACGCTGCAGATTTTTTTCTCCTTTCTTTCGGTTAAAACGATAAAATTATTTTTATTCATGAAATGTTCTTTCGTCACGTGTTTTGAGGAAGAAGCTTCTTTAAGCCGGAGTTCTTTCTTCCCAGGTGAAATATTGAATAAAATTCGGAAATTGGTTTTCCGCCATGCAGAGGTCACGTACGGATCTCGGCGCAAGATAAGAGGTCGGAAGCACAGCTCAAATTATCTATTATTGATCTTTACTTCGAGGATGGAAAGTTTGTTACTGGCTAAGTAGATATTAAGATTATTTATAGCAAGCGGTTTTCTTCTCTTTTTTCTTTGCATAGTTAGGTTTTCAACCCCTCCTCGTTTTTTATTATTATTAAAAATGAAATTTTCTGAGCATTTTCATTTTATCACGCTTTGGTAATCACATCAATTTTATAGTATGTATGAATCGTGGTAGAAATAAATTTAGGTTTTTTCTCGCTACAAAATACAAGAAAGAAAGGAGCCTTGTGAGACTTTGCGCCAGTAGTACAAAACCACTTAACCCATTTATGCCCAAGTTTTTTTTAACAATTTTTTTCAATTTTTATCTACTTAAAACTCTTACTTGGAATGGTTTACATACATTTTAGGCTTAAAATAGTTCGCCGTTGCCATATTTATTAAGTTATTTAACGTCCTGTTTATGGGATATTTTGCAGATATGTGAGCAAAATACGACCTTACTTGACTTTACTTTTGCAAAGTAACATTACAGAAGGCATCTGTGATCAATTTTAAGCAAATCATTTTAAAATAGTTTGATTTTATGAAAAATAAGTTCGCAAAAAAAAAAAAAAAAAAAAAAAACTTACTTTCTGTGGCTACCCATGCTGGATCGTTGCTTGACTGATTTGTCTGAAAATAGCTGTCAATAAATAAACTCTGATGTCCAAATAGTGGCTCTAACTGGTTTTCTCAAGAAGAAGGACTATTGAACTTGTGAAAAACAGCTTTAGTAAAAGGATATACCCATTACAGGTTTTTGTATGCAGTAACTAACAAGCGTCCCGTTTTTAGGCTACTGGGCATAAATGGGTTAATGTCTTAGACGTGAAAATGATTTTTAAGTTATATTTCTTCCAGTAGTTATATTTTCACCTTCCCCCCTTTTTTGAGAAAAACTAATTTGATTTCTCTTTTTTTTTCAAGTACTCATTTTCGTATTAAGTATGTGTAGTACTGTTGAAAGAATGTTGAAATAAAGTCAAATTTGTATTCCTTTGTAAACCGCTGAGTAAAGGATGGTAAGACGGAAACACTGTGAGACCTTATGCGGGTCATATGAAGTAGCTTAATTCACAGTTATTTCTAATTCTCTTCGAAGTTTTAAAGTGCAATAGTACAATAACAATGACAAATGCATTAAAAACAAACATTTTTAAGAACACAGAAACAAACTAAAATTTTACTTGCATATCGTACAAGTATTATGTGCGTTAAATCCTTGCCATTTCAATCCAGGGACCCCCGTACTTACTACACGTGGTTTAACTCTGAAGAGCGTTTTGTTTTTCTTTATCCAGAACAGAAGACAATCAACCCTTGGTCCAGTACCCCCAGAAGCATAGATTTACTTGGAGAACATTGTGACCAAGAGCATTATTTAACGTGTTCCGCCAGCTATTAGTGAACGCGGTGAATCTCTAACCAGGTAGGATCGAACCTGAAACCAGTGACTGTTTCTGACTTCGGGATATCTTCCAACAAAATTTTACTTTCCCTACACAACGTTTCCATTTTCGTGTAAGATACTTCCACTTTATGAGAAAAAGTATTAGACATGTATAAGATTGATGATTGTTGCTACACTGTTCGTTCACGGAAAATCTAGTTTTATGAAAAAAATCTTCAGAAAAACAATGAAAAATAAGAGGTGTTTTTAGAATAAATTCTTTTAAATAAATCGTACATGCTTTGTAGAATTTTTGTCCTGAAATTCCGTGATATGCATTACTAATCGATTGAAAAAAATCCAAATAATTGATAGTAGTTTCTACCTTTCATGATTGAAATTCGAATGCTTTGCTTGTATTGTGTTGATCAAGTTTTATTGAAAGGTCTCTCACGTGATTTTTAATAAATTGAGAAAGTGTTCGAGCAAAAGTATTTGCCACGTTTAAGATTTATGTGTGTTACTACACGATTTACGTGAAGGTACAGTTTTACAACAAAATGTATTCGGAAAAATGATAAAAATAAATGCTTTTAGAATAAATCCATTGAACAAAAATACATACGTTTTGAGTAATTTTTATCTAACATTTCCTGACATGCATTAATAACCAATTGCGAAAATTCACAACATTTAAATATTTGCTTCTGCCTATTATGATTGAGAAGTTAATTGCCAAAACCCGAATTATCCATGCGTTTTTGAAAGTGTTTTCCTTTTACAATTTGATAATTCTTCATCAATACTATCCTGTCACAAGGCGATTTGGAACAAATCCCTCTCAATAAGGTCAAAAACTTCTTCCAGAAACTCTTTTACTCCAACCAGAAAATAAAACATCATGAAAGTTTTTGCAAATTGTACGAGAGTTGTTTTTTTTTTCAACCTCCGATAGGCTATAAAAAAATCGTATTCAAATACAAAAAATATTTTATCATCAAAAGTAAGGTACAATGCTCTACAATTCTCTACATAATCACCTTGATGATTGAAGCATTTGTTATATCTGTGAACAAGCTTTATAATTGGAAGTGAGTTGTGACGGTGTCTTTGGGTTCCACGTCACTTTGGAAGCACGCCTTTCCAGACTCCAAGTAGAGGTCTGCCCAAGCAGGGGTGACGAGCATTGCCATGCCCCCAAGCAGGGGTCATGGCAATGCCCGTCATCATAGTGCTCGTGTAACCTAACGGTTCCCCAACAATTTCAATGGGGCATTTTTGAATACTCACCATAAAGTTGCGACATAGAACCAAGTGTCCTTCATCAGTTCCCTGAGCTGAAGCAGGGACTTGGAGACCTCTGCTTGGGGTCTGGAAAGGAATTGTCCTTCCAAAGTGGCGTGGAATCCAAAGACACCGTCACAACTCACTTCCAATCATTGGCGGAAACATTTTACGAGGAGGCTATTATAAAGCTTGTTCACAGAATGATTCAATCGTCAAGGTGATTATGTAGAGAATTGTAGGGCATTGTACCTTACTTTTGATAATAAAATATTTTTTGTATTTGAATCCGTTTATTTTTTATAGACTATCGGAGGTTGAAAAAAAACCATCCCTTGTAGTATTGGAGAGCAAATCTGTTGAAATAGTATTCAATAAAACTTGTATTTTATCCTATGCGATTCTTTTCTGAGTTATGTCACTTCTGCAGCCGATATCTTTACTCTTCCCTCTATTTGTATCAATGTATGAACTATATGCAGAAAAAGAATAAAAAAATATTTAAAAAATATATATTTCTCCAAGCGATGCTTCAAAAATAAAATAACAGTTCATTAGGGACCAAAACTTTTCAATTCACATGCGATATCGATCATTCGTATCATACCCAGCAGAACCCAAAACTGGAAAGACCCGAGCAACCGATTCTTCGGCCAATCAATCACAGCAGCTCCCATAAATGCTCCCTATTATCTTCCTATCAGGATATCTTGAGATCCAATTGCCCAATTCCCCGATGGAGCCTGATATAATAATGCGCATGATAACGGATTATTGAACGAGAGTGATAGATTCCCGACTGGTTTTCGTAAGACTCGCTCTCCAATTGAATGTTGTTTGCATTCTTCAACGACAGTTTTGCTGAAGTTTCTTTCCTTTTTCTCTTTCGAACTCGATTGTTGCGCATTTTAAAAGAAACTGCCATGTGTAGTAAAACCTTAATTATCCTAAACTCTTTTAACCGGAATTTGCTTCAACCGATTGAAGTAGGGTTCTTTAAATTTATGTATTTTGGTAAGCAAGCAATAACATTTCAAGATGACTGGAGAAGGGATCAATCATGCTAAAAGCAAGAAATTATACCTGGGTATTTCTATCACTTCTGGTTTTCTCACTTTTGCTAGTAATTTTTTGAAACTCTCTTAATAATGCGAAATTTAACTGATATGAGTTAATGAATTACGAATACACTGAAGTGACAAAAGTCATGGGATACCTCTTAATATCGTGTCGGCCCTCCTTTTGCCCGGCGAAGTGCAACAACTCGACGTGACATGGACTCAACAAGTCGTTGGAAGTCTTCTGCAGGAATATTGAGCCATGCTGTCTCGATAGACGTCCATAATTGTGAAAGCGTTGATGGGGCAGGATTTTGGGCACGAACAGACCTCTCGATGGTGTCCCATAAATGCTCAATGGGATTCATGTCGGGCGATCTAGGTGGCCAAATCATTCGTTGGAATTGTCCAGAATTTTCTTCAAACCAATTGCGAACAGTTGTGGCCTGGTGACATGGCGCATTGTCATCCATAAAAATCCCATCGTTGTTTGGGTACATGAAGTCCATGAATGGCTGCAAGTGATCTCCAAGTAGCTGCACATAAGCATTTCCAGTCAATGTTCGGTCCAGTCGCACTAGAGGACCAAGTCCATGCCATGAAAAAACAGCCCACACCATTACGGAGCCACCACCAGCTTGAACAGTGCCTTGCTGACAGTTTGGGTCCATGGCTTCGTGGGGTCTGCGCCACACTCGAACCCTACCATCGGCTCGTTTTCCATTCATCTAGGGACCAACCGATATGCTCACGTGCCCACGAGAGTCGCTGCAAGCGATGTCGTTCTGTCAGTAAAGGCACTCGAGTCGGTCTTCTGCTGGAATAGCCCAAGAAATCCAAATTTCTCCGCACAGTTCTAGCAGACACGTCCATTGTACGTCCCACATTGATTTCTACGGTGATTTGACACAGTGTTGCTTGTCTGTTAGAATTTACGACTCTTTGCAGACGTCGCCGGTCTCGATCTTTAAGTGCAGGCGGTCGACCACTGCGCTGTCCATGGTGGGATGTTATGCCTGAAATTTCATACTCTCGGCACACTCTTGACACAGTGGATCTGGGAATGTTGAATTCTCTAACGATTTCCGAAATGGCATGACCCATGCGTCTAGCTCCAACTAACATTCCGCGTTCAAAGTCTGTTAATTCACGTCGTGCGGTCATCATCACGTTAAAACCTCCTCACATGAATAACTTGAACAGAAATGAAAGCTCTGTAAAAGCACTGCGCATTTATACCTGTTCTATGCGATGCTACTGCCATCTGAAAATTTGCATATTGCTATCCCATGACTTTTGTCACTTCAGTGTATAGCGACAGCAGTGGAAATTCTTCAAATTTTACCTCAGGAAAATCTGTGGCGGGTAACGAGGGTAACAAGTGAAATCAATGATCAACGCAAGTAAAGCTCAAATTGCGAGAAAAATACTTCAAATGGCAATTTTAAGGCTGCAGGAACCTCTTCGTCAATGCGAGAATGCTCAACAACTGCTGATGAGGGGGGGGGGGTAATTGCTTTGAATTTCTCTTTTATACGGTAAGTAATCTTATTTTCTGATACACTAACCCCTAAATGGCTATTTGCAGTGCTCAATTTTATTCACGTTAATTATGTCCCTAGCAGCATAATCTCATCGGCCGATGATCGGCCATTCATCGAAACCCGATGAAATTCTCATCGGCCGATGATCGGATTCGATGAGTTCTCATCGGGAATTGCTCCAATATGTCTCATCGGCCAAACAGAATCCGAGCAGCAAAATCCGATGAGTTTTGCTCGAAATACGATGAGATTTGGAGCAATTTTCTAATTTTCGTCGGGAACCTTGATCGGAAGAATATCGTTTTCCGATGGAATATAGTTTGGATTATTTTCATCGGGAAAGTTTATCGGAAGGATATCGCTTTCCGATGAAAAGTAGCTTATCGAAAACCGTGCTCGGATACTGATCGGAACGATGTCATCGTGCGTTACGGGATCAGTTTACGAGGAGTTCGATGATCGGCCGAGCAAAATCCGATGAGTTGATGCTACTTTGCGTGTCTCATTTGTAGTCTTTAGGGGTAAAAATACTTTTCGATTGGAACGAAAACAATTGCAACTGTTATTTCTTGAAATAATATTTTAAAAATATTAATTGTATTTAATTATTATGACTACAACTGTTCTGCCCTGGGTAGATGAACAACAGTATGTAGACATTTTTCGTTATTCAGTTTTTAAATTTTTGTCATCTATTTTGTTTAATTTTAGTGTACAAGCATGCTTATGTTTGCAATACACCGCCAGTTCGATTAATCCATTCATCTGAGCTGGAGGTGTATGGTATGTATTTTTGCCTTAGTCCTGGCTTAGGGGCAGTAACTTACTGCTTAGTGCTCACGTTATTTGCATTGAAAATAAAGCATAAAAAAGGCCATTCCTTTCCCTCAAAAACACGCTTCTTCAAATATCTCTAAAACTCGTTTTCGTAGATACTGTCGGCCCCGCTTATTCGGGTAACCGGATAAACGAATACAACGCTTATACGAATAAAACATCCCGGAACCGAATTTTTCTCCATTATCTTTAACTCATTTATGCTCAAGTTTTTGTTAACATTTTTTTTCAATTTTTATCAGCTTAAAACTCTTACTTGGAATGGTTTACATACATTTTAGGCTTGAAATAGTTCGCCGTTGCCATATTTATTAAGTTATTTAACGTCCTGGTTATGGGATATTTTGCAGATATGTGAGCAAAATACGACCTTACTTGACTTTACTTTTGCAAAGTAACATTACAGAAGACATCTCTGATCAATTTTAAGCAAATCATTTCAAAATAGTTTTATTTTATGAAAAATAAGTGCGCAAAAAAAAACTTATTCTCTGTGGCTACCCATGCTGCATCGTTGCTTGACTGATTTGTCTGAAAATAGCTGTCAATAAATAAACTCTGATGTCCAAATAGTGGCTCTAACTGGTTTTCTCAAGAAGAAGGATTATTTAACTTGTGAAAAACAGCTTTAGTAAAATGATATACCCATTACAGGTTTTTGTATGCAGTAACTAACAAGTGTCCCGTTTTTTGGCTACTGGGTATAAATGAACTAACGTAGACGCAATGTTAAAGTTCCGCGCTGAAACAAATACCACGCTTATAACCGAATAATATAGCTTGGTACCGACAGTATTCGTTTAAAACGGGGACGACAGGTCGTTTAAAAAAGAGCAGTATTTAATGATACAATTAAATTATTACAATGCAAAATAATGGTTTTTTGTTACTATTATTACTATTACTGCTATTCCTCTACTACATACCGTAGATGTATTTCACTTCGTTATTTTTTATATGCTAACTAATATTTGTTTTCTTTGAAAAATCATTTTTTTCTGACTGCAGAGTAAACAGAATCTTAAGTGTTGCTCATAAAGGCTTTTTTGTGTTAAATAACGCGATCTCTTTTCATTTATTTTTTTTCTGCTCTGCTCTTTTAAGCAAAGGAGTGCCTCAATTTTATTCAAAACACTTTTTTGTTCGGAATTTTTCTTTACGTAACTTACTGTATAGTTATAAACATGCATTTAGCTAGATAAGAACGAACAATTAATGTATTAATAGCTAAGATCTAAAGTGGGATTAGTAAAATAGGGCGAAAAAAAGTTGGAAATTTTTTTCTAGAAAAAAAAGGTGTATTTTTTGACGCTATGTGAAAGGTCATTGAATTAATTAGCCAGCTGCAATAATTTTCATGAGTTAGAAATTTATATACATCATTAATTTTTTATGTTACCTTATTTTTTTACACAGTAGAAACTAGACCGTTTTAGAAGCTGCAGTTGATTCTAGCTTAAACAAGTTTTACTAAATTGATATTTTTCTTTCATGTAATTGTCCTTCATCGTACTACCTGATATTGGCATTTATCACTTTAATTCATGGCCGGAAACAAGACATTTGTTTCGTGGAGAGTTTTACCTAACACATTTCTCTCGAAATCTCTGGTCAGTAAAATTAATTTATATCGCATATGCTGTTGATTATAATAGGTTATTTTAATGCGCTACTATAAGGGCATTAACACTAGAAAATGCAAAAAATGACGCATTTGTTAATTACAGAAAAAAATATATATGTAGGACAACTACACAATTTTCCTGTGTTAAATACGTGCATTCGAAGCAATTTTCTTTAAATTTACATTTTTTGACACTTATAAAGGTTAAGGATAGAGTTCGACACTAAAGTTTAAAGTTATAGTGTTTTAATTAGAGTGCCAAGTATTAAAAAACCTGAAGGTAAACGATGTATGCACTCTTCTGTGAGAAATGATGTTAGCAATCACAACGGTAAAAATCTGGTATGGACCCCACACTACTTCCTTTTACGTGTAAATTTCTTAGTAGTTGCCTTAAGTCCTAAAAAAAAGTGCTTGGAGTGAACAAGGTAACAATTCAAATATTTACTCCCCTCATCTGCCACGAAACAATGCAAAAAATATTTTACAATGGTTAATTTTCTAAGTATTGGGGATTTTAATATCATTCAGTGAATTTTTCGCAAAATATCGCCAATAGCGCCAAGTTGAACCCAAATTCAAAAATAATTTTTTCGCCAAATTTGTCGCCAACTTGGTGATATGTCGCCAAGTTGGCGTCAAACCCTTGGCGACCAAAAGCTTGGCGACATATCGCCAAGTGGTCGCGCCAATTCAAATGCAACCACAAGGGGAGGTGTACAACTAGATCATCCTCAGAGCCTACACATACCAAGCTAGAAGCTTCTACGGCATATAGTTTTTGAGTTATGCGACCCACATACATACATACATACGCACACACGTACATACAGACGTCACGAGAAAACTCGTCGTAATTAACTCGGGGGTGGTTGAAAAGGATTTTTCGGCTGCTTATATGTTGGTAGGTACATGTGTACGTACTGACAGGTCGAAAAAACTACTGAACATTCATTCGGGGCTGAGCAAAATCAAAATTTAGACTCAAATTTGAGTGATTTTTTTTTTTTCGCGACCACAATATGTACTTCCTTTACTACGTAAAAGGAAGTAAAAATAAGTACTGCAGATAAAGCGAAGAGTTCGTACAAGTCTTTCAATAATAATAATTTCCTCTTTCAGATGAAATTAAAAAGATCATTTCCATAAATAAAATAGTAATAATTTTCTTTAAAAAAAAGTATTTTTTGGAGTAC
>JAXGGA010013478.1:0-35095 GCA_038373865.1 Uloborus plumipes | reverse complement strand
TTATTCATTTCGTATTTCATATATTGCTTTTGAAACAATTAATGACGATGATGTCCCCATGGTGCAAAAGTCCTGTAGCTGTCAAAAACAGCCCTGGCGATTTCTACAGCTTTGTTATTAAATATTTATATGATATATTAAATCTATACCTATATAATATATACCGGGGTCTGTTCAGGATTTTTCACAGGGTCCATTTTTTGTGAAAAACAGAATAATTTTGTGAAAAATCAAGCAATTATGTGAAAATCAAATAATTTTGTAAAAATCAAATAATTTTGCAAGAAAAAAAACACACACACAAATAGCTTCGTTAAAAAAAATGAATTTATATTTGAAAAGTTGGTTTCTGCTCAGTTGCTTCACTGAACTGTTAAAATCAATTATTGTTCTTTGCTCTTTAAATATAGTTATAGAATTCATCAATTTCATTTTAATAATGACAAAATATTTTGCATTTATCTATTGTTTTAGCTAAAGAAAGTAGTGAGCTTTTGAACGTTTTCTCCAAAGCAGCAGAAGAAATCAAAGGTCAAGCTACTCTTGCTATAGTAGACTGCTCTGGGTAATTATCATATTTCATTGTTTCAATACAATTATTGAAGGGTAGTTTAAAATTATTTTATTTTGCCATGAAATATCGTGAGTGCTGATCAAAACTTATCTGTGCTGGTTATTAAGGCTCCACCAATGCATCGGCGCTGATGGTTGAAAATTTTTCCATCGGCATCGGCCGCCGATAGTGCTGGGCGATGTATCAGATTTAACATCGCGATATATCGCCAATGTAATATCGCGATATTCCGATATATCGCGATGTTTCGAAATATTTTTTCCCCATTAAATTAAGCGCATACACGACCCCCGGGAGGGGGGGCGTGTTTCCGTAATGGTTTCCCAATATCCTTCGTCTCTCTTCCAGAAATGTGGATAACACATAAAGCAGGAAAAATGCATCAGTTACCACACATTTTTTTGGCATTTGTTACATTTTTCCAGATTTAAAGCTGCTGAATTTGGAGATTGGGATGCAGCATTATTTGCAGTGTAAAATGGAGGCAATAGAGATTTTTTTTTTTGCATTTTGCAAAATTAATAGATTGAAAATACCGTTAAAAAGGTACCATTTAAGGATAAGGAAATTTTTTATTGTAATTTTATTATTAGGGATTTTTCTGTTTTCCCAATCTTTTGAATTTATACTAATGCATAGAAGTTATATCAGTTTTAAATTTCATTTATTCATTTTTATAGCAATAGGGGGGAAAACTACAAAAGTTTCAAAAAAAAAAAAACACGGTCTTAGGACATAAAAAATCCAAATGTTTGTAGTTAGCAAAGAAAATAATTTTCATAAAATCAATGAAGATAACATGTCTTTTAACAGATACTTGAGCAAAATCTTTCCCTTCCCAAAATAAAATATAAACATGGATGACATGCAAAAACATTAATAGCTATTTAAACATGTTTTGTTTTTTAGCTTGCAAAATAATTTAAATAAATATTTTTAAAAAATAAATAAAAGATAAATAAATAAATAAATTTAAATAATAATAAATAAATTTAAATAATAATCAATAAATTTAAATAATAATAAATAAATAAATTTAAATAATAATAAGTAAATAAATTTGAATAATAATAAATAAATAAATTTAAAAAATAATGAACTTCATTGTTTTCAAATATTTAAATTTTTAAAAATGTTTTTTTGCACCTGAAATAAAAATGTTACAAAAATACTTATGTTGAAAAAAAACTAGAAGCATTATTTGATCGAAAACTTTTTGACAAGAAAAAATTTCATTGTTTACTCAAAAAACTATTTTCCTAAATTTTCCAGATGAATAGACACCTTGTCATCTGTAGAAGACTAGAAATAATTACTGTTACATTAAATTCCCGACTACCCGCGGAACAGGGTAGCGAGGTAACCGCAGATAGGCAAATATGGTGAGTCATGAGCGAAGATTTAGAAAAGTGCCAATTTGAGTCCCAAGTGAATTTTCACTAGTATTTCAATAACTAGTTAAAAAAATAGGAAAATTTTGCCGACTGGGTTCGTAGTGCAGATTGCAGCAGTTCAAATTTGATTATTGTTTTTCTTTTTGAGTTTCTCATTTTATAGTATTCGTTTTTAGGGGGCGGGGTGGCTATAGGAGCAGCAGATTAAAATCAGCTGCATCTGACAGCCTTAAAACCGCATTAAATATTCCAGCTCTTAATTTTAATAATAATATAACCTTCGACGAAGGGCACGCTATGCTAAAGTAATCTGCAAGTTAATGATCAACAAGAGAGAACAGCCATATTGGGTGTCAACGACAAACATTTCAACAACTTGTTTGAATAAAAAAAATAAAAAAGAACTGCCGATACCGGGGGAGGGTGCAAACTGCAACATTGAAAATTCTCAAAAAGGTGTTTTTGGTCTTTTTTTCGTTTTTTTTCCCCGAAAAATTTTTTATATTTTTTTGCTAATTGTTCTGAGTGAAAAAAAAAGAAAAGCAATTTTTTTAGTAACTTTTTTTTTTTACTTCGAATACACCCCCCACGCATGAATCTGCCGGTGCTCCTGGAGCCCAAACGGGAGCAATAGCTAAAATCTGTAACGAAAACAATGGACCAGCAATGGTAGAATACAAGATGGCAAAGCCGCACGAACATCACTGCACAAACACCGCTGCATTACATCACGACGTTTTGCGAGGCGGCTAATGCGTAACCATGAGCCGTAATGTATCCCAGAACGCATTTCCGTCGAATCTTCGTGGTATATCTCAACAGACCCTTTCCCCGACTCATCGCGAAGAATCACGGAATGCATTTTCCGCGACTCTTCGTGGTATATCCCTTCCCCCAATCTCTGTGACTTATTGCGAAGTATTCAGTGATGCCGACGTTTCCTCCTCCTCTGAATATTCGCGTTGCTTCGGGGAAGGCGGATAATCGGAGACTGGGAAATGCCGTGACGCATCATCACGATGCGATGTATGACGATATATCATGATATATCACGTTACACCGGGAACAGCGGTATATCGGAAAAACGTTTAATGATATAACCGTTATCGCGGTGATTGCTTTATACCGATATTTTGCGATATATCGATATATCGCCCAGCACTACGCCGATGCTAATTTGAGAAAAACGTCGGCCCATCGGCCTCGAAAACATCTAAATGCCAATGCATGCCCGATGTTTTAAAAAAAAGTCTTCTTAAGCGGGAATTCTTTCTTCTCTATTTTTTACTTCACAATTAAAAGTACGTTCCTCATGTGACTAGAAATCGGGCAGCAACAGGACCAACACAGCTCTGGGTTTTAGAATTTTCCTAATCGGGCAGATACCGAAATTTTCACAACACAGCAGACACTTTCCGAGCAATCTCTTTGATGAGAGTTTTTAGAATTACAGTAAAACTTCCGAATGACGGAATTGTTTTTTGCGCATTTCTTTTCTTTTGTGTGTATGTGAATGAATTTTTTTTTTTTCTTTTTTTAAAAAAGCTGTTGGCCAGATAAATTTGGAAAACACATCTATTTTAATAGAAGAAGGGATCTATGCTGTAAAATTTCGTGAAGCTGCCCAACCTCTGGTTTCTCTGCTATGTGATAAGATCATTGTTTTCATTTTTCTTTACTGAAATCTAATATTGTGTTACTTAATTCTAAATTATACAGTCTTGAATTGAATATTGAAGCTGATACGATTTTCCCATTAAGTCATATTCGTTTAAGCAGGAGTGCATATCCGGGAGGGTCATGGTCTATACTTGCTTGTCAAATTTTTTAACAGCTGGTGGGGGGGGGGGGGACTTATTTGCGTTTTTTATCTTTTATTTTGGTCTCCGTGCTATTTGGATTTGTTTTTTGCCATCGGGCATTGGAAGGGAAAAATAATCGGCCAACTTTGAGCAATTGTCCCATTGGCCAAAAAATGCTATTGATCGAGCCTTACTGGTTATACAGTGTGGTGAACATGTTGAGTCTTGGTTATAGCATACCACCACTACAGCAGTTTGAACTCTGACATCACCATCTATCGGGAAATTTTGAATTTTTTTCCTTTGAAACAAAATTTTGATGAAATATCAAGTGATTATGATCATTAGGTTTTAAATCAGGATATTTTGAAATCGGGAGTCGAAATGACAACCACCCTGTATATTAAACGGTCAGGGAAACTTCCTGAATATTTTTTTTTTGTCAAGGTTTTTTTAATACCTGACGTAAGTGAAATAATATTAACTTAATTTTGCTTGCAGTTTCAGTCATTGTAATCTGAAGTAATTGTTTTTTGCCATGTATGAAAATAATTTTCATTTCTATGCGTTCTATACATCGATCTATTATTTTTAGGGAAGCTAAGAAGTTATGTCGAAAGTTAAAAATTTCTCCTGAACCTCATATTTTAAAGCATTATAAGTAAGCATTGTTTTTCTGAAACTCTATAATTTTCAGTTTTCTTTTTATCATTTATCTTATGCTATTTTTTGGAAATTTTTATTTTGTAGAGATGGTGATTTCCATAAAGATTATGACAGAAAACATACAGTGCAGGTAATTAGTCTTATAATTTCTTATTTGATTGTGATTGTTTGTTAAGATTTTGACCACTTGTGGCAGTTTTATTAATGGTGTTCTCATAAAACAGTAAAATCCAATGACAATAAACTTCAAGGGACCTCAAATTTTGTTAGCTGTAAAGGGATTTTAATGGATAAAGATATTGTGTATTTTAATATATCCTGCTCACAAATAATCATAAAACAAGGTATTTATATAATATATGTTGAAGAATTACCGGACGACAATAATTCCATTTTAATAAAAAGTGCAGATAAGCCATCTGTACTTAGCACTCTAGTATCGAACTTATATTTTTTCAAAGTTGAATATGTATTTGTTATAGTATTACATTATAATTTTTTTAAACCTCAGTTTTTCTGGTGCGCCAGAAAGGACCAGGCAAGGATTATTGAAAATGTGGTTACTCTTTAATTTTGCTGCATGCCGATTAATGCGGGCAATACGGTAATCACTATAATAAGTGAAAGGTGTAATCACAGTAGATCATACAGTGAAATGTTCAATAATATAAATGCGGTAGAATCTGCTAATTCTGTAACTTTTTTTGGTTCAATTGCTCATTATTATAGCCTTCTTCTGTGTCTCAAAACCTCCTGATCTCGACGTTTTCTTCTTTCCCTATGGAATTCGAAACAGAGAGGTTCGGTTGTAGTATCAGTGGTGTTCAAAGAACAAAAATATTCTGCATCTGCTGTTTTTAGGATTCTATTTTTGTTTCACACTATTTATTTATTTTTTTTAATCATGAAGGATTATTTTTTGGAGTTTCAAACTGCATATTTAGACCAATGAGTGAAATTTCACGATCAAAATAAAATTAGATTGTAAAAAATTTACAGATAATGATTTCAGTTATATGCTCTTCAATGCTTTCATGCTTGTTAAAAAGTGTGCCGGTTTCCCTCTTGCTTTTGAGTGGTCTGGAATTTTTTCAACAAATAAATTTCTGTATTTGTGCAAAGTTGCAAAATTAAAATATAGACTTTTGATTTTACAGTCAATGGTCAACTTTTTGAAGGACCCATCTGGAGATCTTCCCTGGGAAGAAGATGATCGTGGAAAAGATGTTCTTCACATTTCAGATGCAAATGTAATGTTGTAACTTCTTGTAAAATATATTCTTTTTAATTATACTTTTGTATGATACATTTCAATGTCCCACTTTTAATCACCTTACCCCTCTCAATATCTTATGGGAATTAAATCTTCATACAGTTTTAATGAAAAAAAGTTTATACCTTAAGCTTTAATGGATACAATTGCAAGTGAAAGATATGATTTTACTAAAAATTTTGTTTCCCCATCATGTATTGTATTTCATACCTCTCAAGTATAATTATTAAAATATGTATAACAGCATGAAGCGAAAAATTTTAAATTATTGCAGACACATATTTTAGGGCTTATGAGAAACCGTCTTTTTAATGCAAAGATGTGAGCTATGGATGCAAAAATATTAGACCAAAGATGCTTTACCTTAAATTAGGGGTGCATAACCTTTTCCAGTGAAGGTCACACACGTAATAAGAGCTCTACTGAAGGGCCGCATGCAAGCCCATAATTTGGAGGGTTTGTGAAGGGTAATTCTCTCCCTCCCCCCACACAGGTTTTGAGAAATTGTCATGTTTTTTTTTCCAAATATATTGGCATGTAATTTGCATTGAGTACCTTGCCCCTGGAAAATTAAAGAAGATGAAGTGATTGGTGGCATGCCTTACCAGTACTTTGCTGATGTCAATAAATGTAGGAAAAATTTGTAATTAAAATATGAATTTTTTTTCAAAATGACTTCTTGGGGAAAAATAACTTTATTAAAACACGAAACTGCAAAATATCTAATATACATGATTCAGAGTAAAAAGGTAAGCATTTTTCAGGGAAGAAAATGTCTTGAGCTTCTGATGCTTCCTTTCTTATGACAGTTGTTTAGCTATCAGAGGCTGAAAACTTTGCATGTTTTGAAAAAGGAGTAGCGTGTATGCAATATTTTTGCAATTTTGTGCTTTAATAATGTTGAGCTTTATCACTTGTTAAAACTAAACAAATGAAATATTTTATTCATCAATACAAATTCTCTATGTAATTCTAGCAAAATAAGATCCAAAAAGTACTCGACAAAAATTACAAACATTGCAAACAAAGCAACTAGGCCATAGTGCAACGACAAAATTCTACCATTAGCTGTATAGTATATGAATCGCAAACAAAATGATGAGTTAATAAAATAGCAGTCATGATATAAAAAATTACAATTTAAAGGTGAAGTCGCTCCTAAACTCTGAATCTGCTCCAGAGATTGATTTTTGATTTTTCATTTCCATGATTTAAATTATTTCAATTAAAAAGGATATTAATTTACACTGAAATGAAAATATGTATTACAGTGTTAAGATGTCACTATGGATAATTTCATAATTTTTAAATGGTTGCAATCACCAGAGTGCTGAAAAATCATGAAAATTGTATACCAATAAAAAATGGAAATGTTTTATAGTTAAGCTTTTAACCAATGCATTTTTTCATACATGTAATAAATATCACTCTTTGCCCTTGTGATAGCATGGTTTCATAATTTCAATTAAGCTTCTTAAATTTTTTTTTTTAGTATTAGAAGTTATTATGTTGCATTTTTATGGATGATTTTGATTTTATTTGTAAAGATAAATTAAAAAAAAATGCTTCAATTAAATTTCCATTAAATTTTAGTTATTATTTAACTTTTAGATATTAGGCAGATTGTTGCACAGAGAAAAAATACCAATAATGGTAATGTTTTATGCCCCATGTGAGTATAATTATATGTATAATAAATAATTTATGCAATGCTTTATCTATTTATATGAAAACTTTTGCTGGAAGTGACCACTAAGATTATGAGAATAAATTTTATGAATGTATTATTTGCGGTATGCTACTTTATTGTGAAATATTCTCACTAGTACGGATAAAAGGAATTTTCCGTTTCTGAAAAGTAAATTTTTATTTCCAATTATGACAAATATAATTTATGGTCTGTTGAAGTTTATCGTAATGAGATTCTACTGAATTGTAAAAACAGTTATGAGGTTTTTAACTGAAGTACAATAGTTCATTTCAAAAAGTACACTAGGGATCTCATAAAATGTCAAGGAAATATTTTAGTTCTTCAAGCATTTAGGCTGCCTCTCGAGACATCATCTGTAATCCTGACCTTGAGTGTTTTAAAAGGTATAACTAGTATTATAACCACAGTGAGCTCAAATAAGACCTGGAGAGAGGATCCAATTAAGGCTCGGCCTATGCATTGGCGATGCATAAGTCGGCTCCGATCCTGAGTCTTGGCATAAAGCAGCGATACGATTCTTTAGCCAATTGGCGGAAATCAGCCAATTTGAATTGCAAAACATAGTTCCCCTTCCTTCTACTGATCTCCCTTAAAAAAAATACCATCCACTCTAAAATTTTCATTAAATTTCAAATTTCCATAATCTCTGGACCAAGATAATGGAAGGCGACTGCAATCTACCCAGCTTTTTTAAATTGATAATTCTTTGCATGCTTGGTTTTGGTTGGAAATTTCAATTTGAAAAAATAAAAAAATAAATGAATTAAACAGAGCTAGAGAAACCAAAATGATAAAAATAAAAAATGAAAAATTATAATACAATTTTTTACTAAATGCATTTAATAACGCTTTTGCCTGTCGAACCAACCAGTGACATCATGTCAAATATTTTCAGCCAAATTGGTTTGAAAGTAATCACATGTGTGTAAAGTTGCCGAAAAACAACCAAATTTTAATTCTTATTTTAAATAAAAATAAAGAATGATTAATGAAGAATTTAATTATGTATATTTTCGATGGACAGATAGAGTCACTCAGTTTAAAACCAGTCGTTCGATAATTTCGGGTGAATGAGTTATTTTTAATTATTTTTCAAACATTGCTAGTATCCTCGTAGACTCTCATGCTAAAAGCAGTAACCAAGCCTAACGAGGGCAGCACTTGCCGAAATTTCCATGTTACCCTGCTCCCCATTCAGACTCGAGGCTATCCACGATCTAGTAAACCTATTCATATCCATGATTATGACCGAGCTGTCTTTTATGTATCCTCAGTACAAATACTCTTCAAAAGTAACGATGGACTAGAACTGCCTACTTAAATGTTGAGCAGTACATGGCTAGAACTGGAATGATACTATGAATGCCCTTAACTTATTTTTAGGAGAGGGGAGGGATTCTCAATTTGATGAATGGAACTCCAACTCTTGCTGAACAATAAAATACAAGTATGTACTCATGCATACATATCATGAAAAGGGACATTCAGGGATTTGAAAGTTGCAACATAGCAATTATGTCTCTGAATTTGCTGAATCGTCAGGCGAAATTTTCTGATTAAGGTCATTTTTTTGGGGAGGGTGGGGTGGCACAGACCTCTCATGATCTCGCAACAGGATGCCCCTGAATGATGATTTTCGGATTAGTTCTTACAAAAATTAATGAAAGACTACAATACATCAAAAAAAGTATACGGATGTTTTTTTTTTTTTTGTACAATTAAGTTCGATAATCAGCAAAAAGTTTTATGAACACTCTGTATTTTGAAAAATAATGGTGTGTGGCAAAAAAAAAAAAAAAAAAAGATAGTATAGATTTTTAATACTTTTTACTTGAAATTTTCAAAGTTGGAAATTAATTGACTGTGGAATAAAATTTTGTAGTTTCGTGTTATTAAGTATTTTGCTCTAGTTTCTTCATGTTCAACAAGATATGTAGGCATGCATTTTTATAGAAACATGTAAGATTTGATAAGAAACAATGCTCTTTTGCTGTTCTTGACTATTACCTTACTATTTGTTTATTTTTGTCTAAAAATGGCTTTCCTTTTCATAGGGTGCGGCTTTTGTAAGCGATTAAAACCTGAATATGAAGCTGCTGCTGGAGAATTAAAGTCACAAGCTGTAAGCCAAATTCAATTATCTGTTTGTGCTGTAAATTTGTAATGTTGATTGTGAACTGAAATACTCATAAATTTATATATTAGATCCTGGCTGCAATGGATGTCAATAAACCAGAAAATGCAGTAGTGCGACAGCATTTTAATATTACTGGCTTTCCCACCCTTTTATACTTCGAGTAAGTTTTCATTTTTTTTACAATGCAGCTCACAAACTTTTTCGGGTTAGTTTTAATCCATGAATAAATATATGTACATTATCTGATACAGTCAAACCTGTCTATCTCAAATTTGATGGGACAGTGGAAAAATTTGAGAATAGGAGGTTGTTTTGAGATAGAGAGGAATTGATTAAAGTTATAAAAATAAAACATAGAAACAACTGTTAAGGATATCAGATTGTTTTGATTGATATTTTTCAACATTTTACAGTGTGATATGTTGTGATTAGACATTTTACTAATCTTAACCTTTAATAACCGGGTGCTACACATGCTGTACCGCAAGTCTTTTTTCCTTTGAGGACGGGGTTGAAATCTTCGCTTCTACCCTTTTGGAGCAGGGGATTTTTCCCAAGATTTCATACCCCCTTACTGGGGGATTACAGCTTTGTATTGGAACCTCGAAGTCATAAAACCTAAGTGTTTGCCGTTGAACCTTCCCGTTTTTAGAGGAAAAGGGATCTGCGGTTCAACAGTTGTACCTACCGCCCGTCTCGAAAGGAAATCTTCTATACGTATAGCCCGGATCCCAAAAGGTTAATGATTATATCGATAACAAGTTTCTTCATTCCTTCAAAGATGAAAATTATCTTTCAGTGATAGTTGTTCAAAAATGTTGAGATTTTTATTCACCCCAATGTGAACATTAGAAGGACTTAAACCGAGAGAATAAATGCAATAAAGTAACGGGTCTCAATAACTCTAAAGTGAAACTAAGGCACTTTTTTTCTTCTCAACAATGCTCCTTCCCCCTATTTTCTGAATGGTTAGAATTCCCAGAAAACTCGCTCCTTGTGCATATAGTTGTCCGTGGGTTACATGTCTCATGAGACTTGGTTGACTATATGACTACTTATATTAAAAAAAATACTTTTTGTCTCCAAGTTCTACTAGGGATCAAATTTGTAAATGGTAGTGTAGTCGACATTTGAGATATAGATGTTTCCTGGACACTTTATTTGAGATAAATATGAAGAAAAGATATTGAATTTGCTATAAATGCAAAAATATTGAAAAAATTCAACACAAAGAGGTTTTCTAGATAGGCATGTTCTGAAATTTTTTTCAATATTCTCGTAACTTCCTCATTTAATGTATTACTGACTAAGCGTGTGTGCTGTTTCTCGTATTGTGTTTGAATTCCTTATTTTTGCAAGCGCAAAATGATCTTTACTTCCTTTTACGTACTAAAGGAAGTATTGTGATCGCGAAAAAAAAAAAAAAAACCTCAAATTTGAGTCTAAATTTTGATTTTGCTCACCCCCAAATGAATGTTCAGTCGTTTTTTTGACCTGTCAGCACGTGCATATGTACCCACCAACATATAAGCAGCCGAAAAATCCTTTTCAACCAACCCCGAGTTAATTACGACGAGTTTTCTCGTGACGTCTGTATGTACTTATGTGCGGATGTATGTGCGTATGTATGTGGGTCGCATAACTCAAAAACTATATGCCGTAGAAGCTTTTAGCTTGGTATGTAGGCTCTCAGGATGGTCTAGTTGTGCACCTCCTCTTGTGGTTGCATTCGAATGTTCTCAAGGGGGTGTTTTATTTCTTTTTTGGGGAAAATCAGTGTTAATTTCAATGCAGACTCAAGTGATATGAATTGGCGCGACCACTTGGCGATATGTTGCCAAGTGTTTGATGCTAACTTGACGACATATTGCCAAGTTGGCGACAAATTTGGCGAAAAAATTATTTTTTGAATTTGGGTTCAACTTGGCACTATTGACGATATTTTGCGAAAAATTCATTGAATGATATTAAAATCAGCAATATTTAGAAAATTAACCATTGTAAAATATTTTTTGCATTGTTTCGTGGCAGATTAGGGGAGTAAATATTTGCTTGCTCACTCCAAGCACTTTTTTAACACTAAAGGCAACTACTAAGAAATTTACACGTAAAAGGAAGTAGTGTGGGGTCCATACCAGATTTTTTTTTTTTTTTTGCATTGGCTGGAAAATGAGAGTTGATTATTGTTAAATATATCAATTTGCATAAAAAACGTGCATCTGCTTGGTTTCTACACTCTTTCAAATGGGAAAAAAAATTATCATTTTAACTGAGGCGTTTAGTATCCAAAAATGGAAGAAGAAAGAAGTCATTAATTGCCGAATGTTTTTCAAAAAAGGAAAAACTACTACTTCAATTTTGGTTATTCAGGTTATGTGATATTAATAATATGTTAAGGTTTTTATTTGAGCCTATTTTATTGGTTTTTCATTTTTTGATTTAATCATAATTTTGTTCCTATTCTTATAGGGGAGGCCAACTCAAACATAAGTATGATGGAGAAAATAACAAAGAAAGCATCATAAACTTTATGAAAAAGTGAGCCCCTATTTTATTGCTTGTATTTTAATTTTTCATATTTTTGCTCTCTATACCATTGTTCTAATTTTCAAGTTACCTCATAGAGCTATAGAAACAGAAGAATTTCTAAATTTCAGTTGTTTTATTTAAAGTATCGTTAGCACTCATTTTCTTATCTCAGTGATACTGTAATTGTGTTTGTCTGCTAATTAAATATGATCTACTTTGCTCAAAGGCTCTAATTAACCCATTTATGCCCAAGTTTTTTTAAACATTTTTTTTCAATTTTTATCTGCTTAAAACTCTTACTTATAATGGTTTACATACATTTAAGGCTTCTCTTCACACAGAGTCTGAAAGCTTCAGATCCAATGTTAACCTACGGGAAAAATTGACTAAAGGTTTTACAACTTCCTTTTAAGTTTTTGACTCCGATTTTTTTTTCGAGTATTTTTCAAGCCTATTTTCGAGTCTTGTATTTTCTACTTTTTTGAAATTTGCATTTCTCTATTTTTTAAAAATCGTGAAAAAATGAATTTCGTCAAAAACAAGGTACTGTTGCACATTTCGCTCAATAAAAAGTTAGCAAATCATGCTATCGAAATTTTAACTTGTAGCAGACACGCAAAACATTTTCAGCTTTCTCCCGAGACTTCGTTTGTGAAAATGCGACCAATTTTTAAATCAAAACAGGACGCCAATTATTGAAAATATTTCCAAAAAAAGCTCACTTTCTTCCTTAGCCCCGCCTTCCATCGGATTCTCTTCTTGTCGAGGGGAAACGGGGAAACCTCTGAGGGGGTGTGAAGATTTACAACTACCCATTAACCCCCCCTGACTCTTACTCTTACCGGGTGGTTCCACTTCTCTCTTTTCCTAAGGCAAGGAAAGAATGAATGCTCCTGCTTTTGAAAATGAATCCACATGTTAGTTGGCAAACATCTGCATAGCTCAGTTCGTGTTCAGAAACGAAATAGTATGTATAGTATTCAGAGACTATTTCCAAGTCAAAATATTTATTCGCAATTTGATGAACGTTGTTACAATGTTGTCGAATGCAAAATATTGACATTTTTTCCCTTCCAGTATGTAGAAACATGTTTTTTTTTTTTTAAATAAAAATAACAAATACGCAAATTAAATTACACATGTTTCCAATGTTACAAAGAACTCACTCTGTACTCTACAATTATATAAACCACTCTCTGATAACTTTTACGTAAAAGCAATAGAGGAAAATCTAACTCAAATATATTTTAAATTTAAACGATCGTGTAATGTGCGTGATGAGTTAACGTCTGTATAAATAAAAGATTACTCAATTTCAATGTTTATCTTTCCTTCTGCTTCTGAATATCAATTATGTTTGAATTTGTTCTTGTTCCTACGATCAAAAAACTGAAGGAAATAGAGAAAAAGCGACTTCAAAAATATTTTGCGTTTATTGTTACGATTGGTGGGCGGTAGGCCGATTTCAATAATTTGTATCAATGAAACTCGAATGAGTCTTGTAAGTTATTAATAAGTTACTAATTAGATTAGGAGTTCACTGGCCCAAAGCTCATAACTTTGCGCGTTGGTAAAGCTGTTTTATTTAATTTTGAAACGCGAGTATTAGTCAGTTTCTTCAAGGTCGAGTTATCGAAAAGAGGGGCGAGTGTGGCAATCGCCCCAGGTGCCGAGGCATAATAAGACGCCAGAAATTGAGATTTTGCTAAATTTACAATTTAGAATTTTTTTACATAATTGCACTTTTTATCAAAATTATTTTTAAAAGTGATGATAAACAGTAAACTCCCTATTATCAGCGGAATTTAAAAAAAATGAAAGTGCGCTATTAGTCGTGTTTGGCTATTCAAAATACTTTTTAGATTCAGTGTTGTCATTTTTATCTACGATTTAAATGAATGCTTTGCGTTATTCACTTTTTTTTTTAGCTTTTACATAAATTAATATCGTTTTTGACCTATTTTTCGATTATCCGCGTATTCGCTTATCCGCGGTTACCGGGCCACCATTATATTTTCAATAATATCGATGTTCATGTTCACACACTTGCTCTAACTCATGGTTTTGTTTTTTCGAGGAAGACAGGGGGGGGGCAGGGCCGGATAAGTCTATTTACGCCCTAGGCCAAACTTAGAAACTACACCCCACCTCACTCATCCGAACCCTATCAAAATCGAATCCTCCCCATTTGATAAACTGATTTATGATTTTGTTTTTTTCTTCCTTTCCTTCCTTTTTTTTTCGTATTCCTCTGTCAATGATCGAAAAAGAAAGGTCTAAAGGTGGTTCTTCAGGAATTTGTTGAAATTGAAGCTTTCAAAATGCTATTTTATGCCATTTATCGGAAAGTAATGGGACAACTCACAACAGGCCAATTCAACGCGCAATTTTAAAGATTATTGATTTTTTAAATTTATTGATATTTATGATTTTTTTATTATTTATAAAGCAAAATTGTAAGTGTTTTGTCACATTCAAAGCAAAATATACGTTGTAAAAACGATCTTTTCTCCTGGATTATTGTAATTTTTAAGCTGAACTTAATGGTATAATAATCCAGTTGAAAAGCCCGATATCACAACGTATATTTTTTTTTTTTTTGAATGTTACAAAATACATACTGTTTTGCCCTAAAAATGTCAGTCGCTTGCCTCTGCCCCCCCCCCCCGGTAAGTTTTCGAAATTGAAGTCTTACATAAGCAAGTGTGAGTCAGCTTTGATGATGTTTGATAAAGGAATGAGTTTGAAGACTCCTCCTCACCCCTTTCGAAACCTAAAATTTTGACGAACTTTAATGATGCTTTGGAAAGGCAGAAATCGGGAGAGCTCTCCTGGAGCTCTAAAATACAATTCCTAAAATACATTTTTTAATGATTGGGTTCAGTAATTCGCTTCGGTAAAGGTGTAGGAATTGAAGTAATGAAAACAATTAGACGATTTGAATAGTGTTAGATGTTAGTTAATGTCAGTTATTATGAGGTATTTACTTAAATTATTTAAAATCTTGGCTTTCATTTTATTAGTTTTTTTTTTTTGTATCTTATCACCCCAGCCTCCTTTATTATATTTCCTGTTTTCTTTATACCCATGGATTTCATATTACGTATTTAACTGTGTAATAATTAGAATATAAAAATGGTCGGTACTTATATACATTATTATAAGCCCATCACAGTTGCTAGCATGACTTCAGAGTCAAAAAGACCGATATCTATTTTACGTGTGCACTGAAGTGTATATAACTAACTTTATTTGTGTGTGTGTGTGGTTGGGGGAGCTATAAAGTATTCTCCCGGACACCATCGTCTGTCAAGTCGCCCCTGATTTTCTCAAACTTGCGCTTTTAACTGCTACTTCGCTTATCATTTTTTCTGCAGAAGAAAAGCATTTATTATTATTATTATTTTTCTTTAAATCTCAGAAGGCAATGAATATTAATTGTAATGAAAAATTAAAAGTCATAGGGGAGAAAAGAATTGAAGGAAAAAAAATCATTTCAAAAAGTGATTCTATGTCTCATAAGAGTTTGCATTTGAATATAAAACAATTGTAGTTCATATTTGTAATTTTTGTAAAATATTTAAAAATTTATCTGTTGCTCGTGTTATTAGCGTATTTTGAAACACACTCAAACATCATAACTACATGCTTAAAAACTGCTGTCTACAAGTTTTCTGGAAATAAACTTCAAGGGAGAAATTTGAGGCTACCTTTTTTGCGCGAACATTGCATCTAAAATTAAGTTTATATTAGTAGTGTAAAAGTTAAACTTGCCCATCTTTCACACGAAAGAAATATTAGTTATGTTTTTAATTATTTTCATACACAAAAGGTTTTTTTAATATTTGTGACTTATGACTTTAAAATTGAGCTTGTGTGTAAAGGGTGGCAAAGTGATTCTTGCATTCTTGCCCTCCCCCGCCTCCCAATGTAGCGTCAATATTGGGTTCTACTCCCATCTCTCCCTATTTTTACAAAGTTCCTACGCCATTGAACGGATCGGTACTTTTTTCCGCTCAAAAACCATCCTATGATCCTTCTCGAGTGCCCAAGTATCTCCCTGCCAAATTGCGTCCAAATCCTATTGTATTGTATAAGGTACCGTACGCACATATACAAGTAGTTATCAAAATAATGGATACACTTGAGATTCATAAGAAAAATCTACCGTTCATCGCAAAATAAGCGATAAATTGTTCTTTAACTTTAGTCATACAAAATATAGACTTCACCGGACATTTCCACATTGAAATTAAATCACTCATGCATTTGGGGGATGACAAGAAGGGGGGTCGGAAGAAAAACCGCTTTTTGACCATAACTCTTCGAAAATAGCTCGGAATAAGCTATGAATTTCAGTAATTAATTAGCATACTATGTATAATTACTGTACAAATTTTTATGAACGTACCACTTATACTTCCAAAGATATGAAACATTTTTTAAAAAACGGCAATTTTATTTGAAGGGTTTTGCTCATAACACGCATTGTTTTTGATCAAACCTTATCAAAATTTCAGGAAAGATGACAAAATACAAGAGAAAGAACATACTAAAACGGTAAATAAAAATATTAAAACTCTGATGAGATATGAACGTTAAAAGGAAATAATTTTTCACGGCACATGCGCGAACGACAGAAATTTATAACTACAAAAATATTGTAGCCTGGTTTATACTGCATCTTATAAAAAAAAGTTCCAGTTGACTATCGTAAAAATTTATAAAGATATCAGCGATCTAGTGAGCTGTAATTCATTCATTCGCAGACAATAGATAAATGGCGAGGGGTTGTCCACAAATAGTGTGGTGATAATCGAGCATTTTTTTTCAATGTTAAATTGTATACAGTTTGAAAATTTATATCCGGCATAGAAGTCACATTTCGCCTATTCGGCCAAAAAGACCTTATACGTAGGTGGCCAAAAGTATCCGGACACCCCCTGAAACGTTGGTTTTGAATGATGACGCAATAACCTTTTATTTAAAAATAGCTCTTTGTGGACAGTTCCTCACTATTTATGTATTATCTGCGAATGAATGAAATACACTAGATCGCTGATATCTTTTTCAATTTTCATGATATTCAACTGGAACTTTTTTTGTAAGATGCAGTATAAATCAGGGTACAATATTTTTGTAGTTATAAGTTTCTGTCATTTGCGCATGCGCCATGAAAAATTATTTCCTTTTAACGTTTATATCTCATCGGATTTTTAATATTTTTATTTACCGTTTTAGTATGTTCTTTCTCTTGCATTTTATCATCTTTCCTGAAGTTTTGATAAGGTTTGATCAAAAACTCTGTGTGTTATGAGCAAAAACCCATCAAATAAAATTGATGTTTTTTAAAAAATGTTTCATATCTTCGGAAGTAAGAGTGGTACGTTCATAAAAATTTGTACAGTAATTATACATAGTATGATAATCAATTACTGAAATTTATAGCTTATTCGAGCTATTTTCGAGGAGTTATGGTCAAAAAGCGGTTTTTCTTGCGACCCCCCTTTTTGTCGTTCCCCAAATGCATGGGTGATTTAATTTCAATGTGGAAATGTCCGGTGAAGTCTGTATTTTGTATGACTAAAGTTAACGAACAATTGATCGCGTATTTTGCGATGAACGGTAGATTTTTCTTATGAATCTCAAGTGTTTCCATTATTTTGATAACTACCTGTATATGTATTCTCTATTTTATATTACGGATTCATCAGAAAAGAAAGAGCGCATGTTTTTCTTACGCAAAATCTAAGTGAAAATACAGGGGCTTTGCATGCACTCTTGAAATCAAGGCTTGTGCCCCCCCCCCTTTTCTAAAAAAAAAACTTTCGTCACGCTACGCCTATGTCCTGAGCTAGACCACTGTTTTACACATAGCTTTTATATCTCTTATGTTTTCTTTTTTCATCAGCCGATTGCAAATAATTGTATTCTTCAATTTATCTTCAATGGGGGAAAAAAAACTATGAGCATCATTTTTGGAAGATAATTGCGGAAATTTCATTCATCGATATTTTATTTAAAAACAACCTGGGAAGGTATGTCCGAAAAAAAAAGTATAACTTCCAAAAATTTACAAGTATTAGATGTGAAATTTACAAGCATTAGGAGCGAATAAAAGTATAGCATATCACAGGAATGCACAAACGTAGTAAGCTACCTGACTTTTTCTTCTCAGTTCGGTTCAAACGGAGGGAATTTTCCAAACGAGTTCGGAAAAGTTGCGGCTTCTCTTTCGCCCGGAGCTGCAATTTCTCTGATTGCTTTCCACTACAGGGGGTCCGAGGGGTTCTTCCTCCCCAAAAGTGACAGCTCGCGCTGATTCTCACTTCGTCCACTCGATTGGTAGATGAAGTGTCAATCTCTTGTTGACGAGCACTCCCCTCGTTCAAAGAAGGAAGTCATTTTAAGCCTAACTACGATAGTTCTTTTTTGTGAAGAGGGGCCTTAAGTCTTAAAATAGTTTGTGCCATATTTATTAAGTTATTTAACGTCCTGTTTATGGGATATTTTGCAGATATATGAGCAAATTACGACCTTACTTGACTTTACTTGTGCAAAGTAACATTACAAAAGGCATCTCTGATTAATTTTAAGCAAATCATTTTAAAATAGTTTAATTTTATGAAAAATAGGTGCACAAAAAAAACTTTCTTTCTGTGGCTACCCATGCTGGATCGTTGCTTGACTGATTTGTCTGAAAATAGCTGTCAATAAATAAACTCTGATGTCCAAATAGCGGCTCTAACTGGTTTTTGCAAGAAGATGGATTATTTAACTTGTGAAAAACAGCTTTAGTAAAATAATATACCCATTACAGGTTTTTTGTATGCAGTTCGAAATAAGTGTCCCATTTTTAGGCTACTGGGTATAAATGGGTTAAGTTCTAAATATTAAAATATTTAGAACTTAGGAACTAATTTTATTCTCAGTGATTGAAAGTTTTAATAATGAAGCTTTAAATACATTTTATTACAATCTTCAATTGTTGTGCTTATTTTTGACACATTTTTTTTACACATTACTTTAAAGATTTTGCTTCATAACATTTATCTAAGTGAATCTCCATTATAGTTAAACAGCTGTGGGTTCAATTGTATACTCATAATAACATTTAATTTGGCTTATTATTTTTTTGGTCTTGTCAATCTGGACAAAATGAAATGATAACTGACCCAAATTTGTTGATTAGCCAAAGTATCAAGTATCAAAATGGCGTATTTTTTCATTCTTCAAAAATTCTGTATTTTAGCCCAGAAAATCAGCCAGAAAAGCCGAAAGAAGTTGAATGGTCTGATACTCCAAGTGATGTTGTTCATTTAACCGATGATTCATTTGCCTCTGTAATGGAAGCTGAATCTTCCGTTCTTATCATGTTTTATGCACCTTGTGAGTAAAATATTTATTATTTAAAGTTATATTTGAAAATTATTTATTTTTTAACTTGTGAAATTTATTTTTAATTTGAATCCTATTATATCTTACTGCACAATTAATCTTGTAAAAAATTAAGTGTGTGTTTTTGTCAGTATTCAACAAAGACACCTAAATCTTTTTTTTTTTTTTTTTTGAATCTAATGACAAACTCTTTCAATTAAACAGTAACAAGGAACCTAAACTCAGGGCCGTCATTTCAAGTTTTTCCGGGGTGGGGGGAGAAGGGTCGAAACACAATGCAATTTCATTGGGAAACATCAAAAACCACGCCCACTTATATGTGAATACATTGATTTCTCAAAGCCAGGGGGGATATTGCCCCCCCCCCCTAAATGACGGGCCTGCCTAAACTGTAAAAGAGAAAACAGTTAGTGTTCCATCAGCAGGTGTCTAATGCTTAAACATTGCTTCACCTCGGGACAAAAGACATCTAAATCTTTTTTTAGCCTACTTTCCCGTTAAAAATAAAAGAAAGACGAAAAAAGTATTAAAAGTAGCTTAATGCATCTAAAAAATATCGCCAAGTCCAAAAAATATCGCCAAGTTAAAAATAATATCGCCAAGTCCAAAAAATATCGCCAAGTTAAAAAAATAAAGAGGTAAAATGAATATCGAAAAATTAAAAATTTGAAAGTAGGGTATTGAGATGGGGAATTTGTGTCGGTCTGTCGGTCTGTCGGTCGGTCTGTCTGTCTGTCCCCCCCTAATAACTTTTGAATGAACATTCCGATTTGGACGAACTTTTTTTTGTTGGAAAGATCTCGGCGAGTACAGCTCATTCCTATATTTGATTTTTTGATTTGAACAATTTTTGGTTCAAATTTGAGCCGTTCAAACAACCGGTCCCGCGATACTAACTTTTTAATGAACAGTCCGATTTGAACAAACTTTTTTTTGTTCGAAAGATCTTTTCAAGGATACTTCATTCCCGTATTTACATTTCCGATTTGAACAATTTTTCGTTCAACATTGAACCGCTCAAGCAAGCTGTCACCCCTAATAACTTTTGAGTAAACAGTCCGAAAAAAAATGACTGACTGTGCAGACGATTTTTTGTTTATTTATTCATTTGTTTTATTGAATTTATTATTATTATTATTATTATTATTTTTGGCAGACGATTTTTTTTGTAACAAAAATGTTTCATTCACGAGGGCATTTTATTCTTTATTTATATTTAACAACTGGCAACGGATTAAAAGTGAAATTCGAGACATTTTATCAACGGACGAGTTTTTTTTTTCTTTTTTTTTTTTTCTTTCTTTGATAAAATGTGTTTTGATGTACTTTGTACTTTTAATTTTTTTAAAAAACAATTGAGGAATTTTTCTACGGAAGAACTGTAACAGTTACATTCTTTAAAAGGTGCGACAAAACTTTATTTATTCATTTATTTACTTTTTATGTGTCTATTTCATCTGATGAGAGGGGTATATTTTGCTTTTAGAAATCAGCTTCAAGTGCTAAAAAGGTATGTTTGACATAATTTTTAGTCTTAGATAATCAAGAGAATAATGATCAGATGCTAGAATGCCGATGTCGATGTACGGGAAAGTAGGCTCGTTTAGTTCTTGACAGAACTTCTTGTTAATCTAATGCCAAACTATATCAATGAAACAGTAACAAGGAATAAACCTGTGGTCGTAGTGCTTGCTCTCTTTTAAGGATGCTCACTTCATTGATTCATTCAATAGTAACAAGGAACATATAAAGGGTCATTCCATAGTGACTAACATAGCATTCAGAGCTGATTTTGTAAATGTTTTTGCTTGTAACTTAAAGGATAAAAAATATTTTTTGGTTATGCTGGTGGATTTACAATGTACATGGTATCTATGTATCATTTCTGTTAAGAATTTAAAACAACATTAATGACTGTAGATATTTTTTCAACCGAAAGGGCAGTGTGATTGACTTAACATTTTTGCAACCCTGAAAATTAATGCTCATGTTGTGAGGCAAAAATTTCTCTAAGTTAAGCAAGTGTTAAAAATTGAATGATATATTTGAAAAATGTGTAAAGTTGGCTTTTAAAAACATAAAACACATTCCTTAAATCTTAATTTTTTTTAGTCTTAAGTGTCACTTTTACTCAAGATTGCGTTTGACTAACGTAACGATCAAATAACAAGCAGTAGACACACTACAAACTATTTATTATGGCTAATTTCAGTGATAATTCCAATAATTTTTTAATTTTTTTTGACTTATGGGTCATTCCATGTCAAGTGATCCAACGTTTTTTACCTTACATTTTTGTATTTCTTTCAAATTTGGCTCATCAATTGTACCCCTTGAGGTAATCAAAAGTCTCAATTTTTAGATTTTTATCTCTATTATTTTTTTCATTTATGAGACTTTGAACTTTGGAAAAACCCTCGTTTTTCCATGGATAAGGGAACATAAAAGGGACCATAACTCGGCACCAAATATAGATAGAACGATTTGGTAAATGGTATTTTAAAGTACGTTAGTTGCCGCTTAATCTGATATGCAACATGACAAATTTGATAAAAATTTTCTTTTTCAAAAAATGAAATTTAAATTTCAAATTTAAATTTCTCGAAAAACATATAATGAATTTTTTTGAAAAAATTCTCAAAAATTTTTGTGTATTTTATCTATGTTTGTACAAATTTTTAGATTGGGATCTCAATGGGATCATATTTTTTTGAATTTTTGAATAAAACTGTATAGGAAAAAAATGATATTTTTTAGATTCTATTTATTTAAATACTAAGTTATCTTGCTTGTGATGGTCTAAAAAGTAGTAAACAAACATGAATATGTTTAAAGTGAGCTGGCATGAGCTTATAGATTTGTCAGGTTCACCCCCCTCCCCCCTTCCTTCCCCGCACAACCACTCTTTTTTAATTCAAAACTGTTCAAAATGTTTAAAAAAAAACAAAAACTCTTTGATACAAAATAAAATTTTATAAAAAAAAGTAAAACCGACCTCAAAAACGCAGCTGAAAATAGCTCTAAAAAGTAAAAAATAAATTTATTCTTTGAACACCATCGATACTACTTTTAAACATGAGTTTTGAAGTCGGTGCCGAAACAGTTAATAAAATCATTCGTACCCATTGATTGTACCATTTGATTGATTTTTCCTCTCAAACAACACTTGGAATTGATTATGAAATATTTATGGCTGTTTTTATTATGAAACATGTAACTGAAGAATGGGCACGAATGATTTTATTAACTGTTTCGGCACCGACTTCAAAACTCATGTTTAAAAGTAGTATCGATGGTGTTCAAAGAATAAATTTATTTTTTACTTTTTAGAGCTATTTTCAGCTGCGTTTTTGAAGTCGGTTTTACTTTTTTTTATAAAATTTTATTTTTATTTCATTCTTTTCAGTGTAAATGTATACCCGGAATAGTGTCATGTTGCCATCGTGACGCTTCATCTCACTTTATTAAAGCGTCTAAAATTTTAAGCGATTGCCACTAACAACATTTTTTTTTCTTTTTAGGATTTATTTCTATGCTGATTTAATTAAAACATTTTTAAATTACTAGTTTTTTACCCGATTATGATGCTAAAACTGGCCTACAGGTTAATCCACAAAGTAACCATTTACCGCCGATTCATTAGTGCATCACTAATTTTAAAATTTAAAAGTTTATGTGATGGGAGCCTGAAAATATATTTTTTAAAAAATTGGGGTACTCAGGACTAAATATGTTCTATCAGTAAAACTGCGATTTGCATGCCGCATAATCGTTCGACGTAGACAGTGCATTTTTTTTCTGCTGCTTGAAAATCCACCGACTCCGTCGAGCATCGAACTTAAGCTCTTGCGAATGAGAGCCCAGCGTCTTACCGCTAGGCCACTCTATCGGCGAGCTACTGTGACCTAATGGACATCAAATCGCAAGTGTGTGCGCGTGAAATTTGAAATTCAATTCATGCGCAAAGAGGGTGCGCATGAACGGAATTCTGAAGATTTCCCTCAATTTCTTCAGGGTTCCGTTCTCAAACCCCGCATCAGGGGACCATGGGACCACCAGGGAGGTGTACCCTTTCCAACAAAAAAAAAATTACCAAAATCGGTCTATTCAGTAAAAAGTTATGCGTGGTCATACATAAAAAATAAAATATACCGGTCGAATAGAGAACCTCCTCCGTTTTTTCGTCGGTTAAAAATGAATAGTAAACTTATTTAAAGTTGATAAATGGGTTTCCTTATAACTAGACGAAGTATCCCCCTCCCCACCCAAATATATCATTCACACTATACTAATATGACGTCTTACATGGGGATTGAATTGACTATTATTTTTATTCTAGGTAAGTGAGCTAGCATTTACTTGTAGATTGGTCAGCTCCCCCTCCCTTCCTTCCTGACCCAACCATTTTTTCCCCAAACTGTTTAAAATGCTAAAAAAAAACCTCTTTGATACAAAATGAACAGTAAACTTATTTAAAGTTGGTAAATGGGCTTCCTTATAACAAGGCAAAGTACAACCCTTCCCCCACCCAAATATACCATTAACGCTATACTAATATGACGTCTCACCTGGGGATTGATTTGAGGATTATTTTCCCCCTAGGTATATATTGTTTTTCAGACGAAGTGTTTCTTTTTCAATCCGACCTTCACAAAGTGTACTTCCATTCAATATCTGAATTTAAACTTATGATTCATTTCATCCCCTCCCCCAGCACCAATCTTCAATTTTGAAGGGAGGAAATAAATGGGTCGCCCCAAGATCATAGCAAACAGCAAAATAGCACTGTTTCCCCTTGTTCTCATAATGTTTTCCCATTATTTTCACACAAAACTGAAAAGAAATCAAAGTATCAGGTTATATGTCAGTCCCCATCACTGCCTTTCCTTTCTCTTATTGGACAAAGCTCATGAGCTAATAGGAAAGAGTAACAAATAGAACAAACTGAAACACTACCAGACATCAGTAGAGACTAAGGCTTTGAAATGGGGTTAGGCGGGATGATAAAAAAAAAATAAAAGTTTGGAGTGGGAAGGTAGGGTAAGGGGGGAGCAATCTGTAAAGAAGTTAAACAACATGAGAGGTTGTGATCAAAAAAGCAGTGTTTGTTTAATATATGTATATAGATATATCTTGCTGCATTACTTTCCTTTACAACAAAATGAAAAAGAACACAAACAATTAAAAAAATTTAAGTAACAGCTGCACACTAGATAATGTGGAAAGATAGTTATGGGGACACAGACATATGATCTGATATTGTGATATATTTTCAGTTTTGTGAGAAAAGAATAGAAAAAACGATGAGGACAAGGAGAAACAGTGCTATTTTGCTGGTTGCTATGATTTTTAGGCGACCCATTTATTTCCTCCCTTCAAAATTGAAGATTGGTGCTGGAGTAGAAGATGAAATGAATCATAAGTTTAAATTTCAGGTATTGAATGGAAGTACACTTTGTGAAGGTCGGATTGAAAAAGAACCACTTCGTCTGAAAAACAATATACGTATATACCTAGAGTGAAAATAATCCTCAATTCAATCCCCAGGTGAGACGTCATATTAGTATAGTGTGAATGGTATGTTTGGGTGGGGAGGGGGATACTTCGTCTAGTTATAAGGAAACCCATTTATCAACTTTAAATAAGTTTACTATTCATTTTGTATCAAAGAGTTTTTTTTTTTTTTTAACATTTTGAACAGTTTTGAATTAAAAAAGAGTGGTTGTGCGGGGAAGGAAGGGGGGAGGGGGTGAACCTGACAAATCTATAAGCTCATGCCAGCTCACTTTAAACATATTCATGTTTGTTTACTACTTTTTAGACCATCACAAGCAAGATAACTTAGTATTTAAATAAATAGAATCTAAAAAATATCATTTTTTTCCTATACAGTTTTATTCAAAAATTCAAAAAAATATGATCCCATTGAGATCCCAATCTAAAAATTTGTACAAACATAGATAAAATACACAAGAATTTTTGAGAATTTTTTCAAAAAAATTCATTATATGTTTTTCGAGAAATTTAAATTTGAAATTTAAATTTCATTTTTTTAAAATAAAATTTTTATAAAATTAGTCATGTTGCATATCAGATTAAGCGGCAACTAACGTACTTTAAAATACCTTTTACCAAATCGTTCTATTTATATTTGGTGCCGAGTTATGGTCCCTTTTATGTTCCCTTATCCATGGAAAAACGAAGGTTTTTCCAAAGTTCAAAGTCTCATAAATGAAAAAATAATAGAGATAAAAATCTAAAAATTGAGACTTTTGATTACCTCAAGGGGTACAATTGATGAGCCAAAAAAGAAAGAAATACAAAAATGTAAGGTAAAATTTTTCTCAGATTTTGGATCACTTGACGTGGAATGACCCTTATGTTGTATGATTTTTATTTATTTATTTATTTACTAATTTTTTGATACTTTTTTCACTTCGGTATTTTTTTTCCTTCGGTTGAGGTTGACATTTCTATGGAATGACCCTAAAAGAGAAAACAGTCAATGTTCCATCAGCAGGTGTCTAACGCACCAATATCGCTTCACCTTGGGATCTCCATGCAGAGTCAAACATTCTAACAGATGGTTCTTGTCCATGATTTTGTCCTTCTCACTAAATGGTCGATTAGGATTTACATAACTGCGAATTCGGTGAAGGTGTTTTGTGTTAAGCAGTCATGGCCTACTGCAAGTCTAAACTTAGCTACAGCTTTTTCATGAGACTTACCTAAAATATTTTGGTCCAAGCGAGTTCCCCTCATAGCCAGCATGTCTGCTTTGGTCTTTACTGTAAATATTGCAGTGTCCCAGAAGCCATTGTAATACTATTTGTCCTCCTCCTGTTTTCAACTTCTCCATAAGGATAAAGTAATTTAGGATATTTTTGGAAATGGGAATGTCCCTGGATCTGATAGCTTGGATTGCAGTTTTTGAGTCAGATGAGATAACTACCTTTTTAAGGCCTTCTCTATATATTCTAATTGTTACAGATGTACAGCTATTATCTTTCTAGATTATCACTGTTTTGTAATGATTTGTAACTTTGATATTTGTTCTCAGCTGTATGATTGGAATATATTAACATATAAGTCATCAATTATATGTGTAACTTTTTTTACATTGCCCACTTTCTGTCGCAGCTGATTAAAAATACTGTTTAACTGTTGTTACGAATTAGTGTCTGATATTTGAAATATTTACTAACGGCTGGATTTTATGATATTACTAGCGACAATTTTTATTGTAGATATTATCATCATTATAATTAATATCATTTGTCATTTTAGTTAAGAAGTAAATTATAATAATCATTTTTTAACATACGCCACAGTGGTTTTAAACTGTCAATTTAAAAGGAAAAGTTATTTTAAAAATGATTTCTAAGTTTTGTCATTTGTTCATGTAGGGTGTGGACACTGCAAGAAAATGAAACCTGAGTATACAGCTGCTGCAGCAAGTTTAAAAGACCAAAATGTATTACATTTTTATTTTTCTAAAACATATTGCTTTTTTTAATAAGATTCACTAGAAATTTTTATTTTTGTTTTCAAAAGTTATGTATTTTTTAAAATTCTTAAGTATTAGTTTTTTTTAATGCTAAAATATTTGCTAAAACTTGAGATTTATTTATAAATAATCATTGTTTGAGATTTATTTTGAACTGAAGGATCACATGTTTTTAATGTATATTCTAGATTCCTGGAATACTTGCTGCTGTTGATGCAACAAAAGAAAAGGCTTTAGGAGAACGTTTCAAAATAAATGGTTATCCTACTGTGAAATATTTTGTGTATGTTATAGTATTTATAGTTTATTTTGGATAAATATTGTCATTTACTCTATGTGAAAGGCTAAAAAATATCTCTGATGTCTTTAATTTTTATTTTCTGCTACTTGATTTCTGGTGCTTTGATTCAGGGGCTGTCCACAAATGATGTCTTGCTTAGAGGGGCAAGGAGGTTCATCAATTTACCAGTTTGTCGCAAGGGGGAAGAAGGCAGGGTTTCCACTACGGTCGCATTTTCGCAAAATGTGAAAATGCAATCTAAATTATGAAAATAATGCTAAGCATTTTTACTTCAATATAATAACAAAAAGCAATACACGATCTGAGAATGGAAGCAAGCATGGCAATAATGAACTAATCTTGCTATAAATCATAGCCAACATATATAAATCGCTAAGGTCAGCAATATATTATCTTAATGCTATTATGTTCCCCCAATAAATTAGCAACAATAAACTGACAACATAAATTACTATAGACCGAAGCATATCTCATGTTTCAGCCGCTAGACGAAAGCTTTGGTGAAATGGCCGAAGCTTCGGTCCATCTATTTTTTATCCTAATAATTGTTTGGTTATTTTTTATATTACCCAATTTGTCAAGTCGTTGGATTTGCTTTTGAATCTGGATAAATGAGATTGACTTTAATACAAATCAATTCATTCTTTTTTATTTCATCCTATCTTTTAGGAATGGGGAATTCAAATTTGATGTCAGTCTTAGAACAGCTGATAAAATAGTAGAATTTATGAAAGAGTAAGTAGAAATACATTTTCTGTTAATGATTCAATTAAAATGGAGTACAGATTTTGAATGATTAAGTATATTTCGCATGCAATTTCATGTTTGATTGTTTCCTCTTTTAGCCCAAAGGAGCCACCCCCTCCTCCACCCCCTGAAGTTCCATGGAGTGAAGAGTTAAGCAATGTAGTCCATCTTACTGAGGAAGATTTTAAGCCTTTCTTGAAGCGCAAGAAACATGTTCTTCTTTTATTCTATGCTCCATGTATGTGTTTGTAAAGTTTTTTGAAGTATGTTAAAAATCTTCTTTTATTGATTTAATTTTTATGAATGACATGCATGGAAATATTTCTGGGAACGTGAACTTGTTTGGCTTGATGATGTTAAAGTTATGGGAATTGCAGAAAATGAAGAGCAATTAAATCAGCTGCAAGAGGATTTGGAGCATTTTACTGAGTGGGGTATACAGTAAATGTTGGGAAATGTCTAGTGCTACATTTAGGTCATGGAAATAAGCATACAAGCTATTATCTACAGGGTTCAGTCATTAGTAAGGCAGATGATGTTATGGAACTGGGTGTATTAATAAATCAGGACTTCAAGTCAACAATGTAGCATAGCTAGTAAGAAAGCCAATTGGATTCTTGGGTTTATCAATAGATCTTTTGCAAACAAATCTAAAAGGGTTCTTCTTCTTTTATGTAGAAGTTTGGTAAGACCTCATTTGGAGTATGCTGTTCAGCTTTGATCTCCTAATCTTAAGAAATTTATCAATTTATTGGAAAGGGTGCAAATAAAAGCTACAACGTTAGTAAATGGGCTTTCTAATCAAAATTATTATTTCAATCTTAGAATGCTCAATTTGTATAATCTTTAGCAAGGGAGAGGACGTGGTTCAACTGTTTAAATTCATCATCAATTTTTCCATGGAAAGCAGGACAAGGGGATATTGTTTACAGCTATTCAAATCTCAGGCGAACCTGGAGGTTAGGAAAATTACTTCTTTAGTAGGGGATTGGACTACTTAGAAACAGATCCAGATAATATAGACGAGCACGCGAACACCGTTTGCAGAAAGTTTTCAAATTTTGCTGACAATTTTGATATGTTTGAAATAAATTCCTGTATTATAACTTTTTTGGCAGTAGACAGATGTTGGTCACCAATTTTAAAAAATCCTCAATTAATAATCCTTAAAAAAAAGGGAATATGAAATTAAAAAAAAACATGCAGATTGCATAGTGGTATTGTACTCTGATATATATATATATTTTTTTGCTGTTGTCAACAATATAAGATTGGAGATGTACAGCGGTTTTTTGCAGAAAACTTTAAGAAATCCATCCTGTTTGCAGATGGGTTTAAATTTTATCCAGGTCTGTTTAGAATAGCTTACTAGAAGAGATTTTAATGAGGAAGGGAGTAGATAGCTTTAAAAGTCATTTATCTTCATATAAATTGCCTAGGATTTGCCTAGCTAGGCCCAGAGTCAAATTTTGTCTTTTTTTTTTTCTAGTATGGCTGCAGTAGAGGCATTACCTTTTGCAGACTTAGTGCATCGTCGCATTCTTTTGTATCAAAATTATTTTTACTGATTAATGCATAAAAATTAAATGAAAATTAATTTTTCATTTTGATTGCAGGGTGTGGTCACTGCAAAAAAGCGAAGCCGGAATTTCAAGCAGCCGCTGAATACTTTAAAGATGATCCTAAGGTAAAAATGTGTTTTGTACAGCAAGTATTGATTGTTTTTTTTTTATTTAATTAAAATTCTTATTGTTTATTTAAGAAGGATAAGAAAACTTTCTTCCTGCAATTTCAAATGTTACTTGTTGTGTGTTAGAAAACACTTTGAATACAATATTAGCACATACTGTTATTAAGTCTTCTCTATTTAGTACCTTCAATTCTGATTTAAAAGAAGTATTTTAATAATAATAATAATATAACTTTATCGAAATCTTATGTGTAAATTTTGAATGAAAGTGAAGCGATATTTTTTAAAAATGATCAATTATGCTGTAGAAAGTTTATATGTTTTAACAACATGAACATTAGTACATTAGTTTCAATGGTTTTATTAGGTCGAATTTGCTGCATTGGATTGTACTGCTCATAGTAGCGTATGTAGTGCCTATGAAGTGAAAGGGTATCCTACCATAAAATATTTCAGTTATTATAAAGTGGAAAAGCCTTATGAAGGAGGAAGAACAGTAAGTAAATTTAACCTGATATTTTTTCAGTTAAAAAAAAGTCTTGAAATTATTGCTATGATGTTGCTATCTTAAGATATAATATTGCTCATATATTTCCTGACGATTCATTCGTCACCTATCCAAGAATAATTGAAAATTGGCTCATTAGATTGCTGATATCGTTCTTAATTTTTAAGCCATTCAACTGGATTTTTTTTTTCATGAGTTTCAGTATTGATATGAGTACAAAATTTTTGTCGTTGTAAATCACTGTTGTTCGTACTTGCACAAAGAAAAATTAATTTCTTTAAATGTTCATATCTCAATGAATTTTCTATATTTTTATTTCACGTTTTAGTTTGTTCTTTTTCTTGTATGCTGTCATCTGTTCTAAAGGTTTGCTAAGGTTTGACTCAAAATTCTGCATGCTACGAGACCAGAAATTTCAAATAAAGTTGGCAGTTTTGAGAAAATGTTTATCTTCAGGAGTATACCTGGTACTTTTACAAAATCTGTACAATAGTTATACATAGTAGGAAAATAGTTTTCTGAAATTTATAGCTTATTCTCAGCTATTTCCAATGAGTTAGGTCAAAAAACGCTTTGTTTCCCACCTTCCTTTTGCTGTCTTCTGAATGCATAGGGGATTTAATTTTTATTTGAAAATGTAAGGTGAAGAGTATATTTAATGTGACTAATGTTAAAAAATAATTGGTCCATTATTTCTCGAGAAATCAATAAAAACGGGAATTTTTAGAATTCAAAATACTTTTGGTGTTATAGTGTACATATTTGATTCATCAAAAATGGCATCTAGTTGATTGATTCATTTTAATACATAATAACTTTTACTAGATGTTATTATGATTCCTAGATTTAAATTTTTATTTCTAACATAGCTTTCGAGCCATGTTGAATGTCTTGCGACAGATTCATTGCTAAGTTTACAGTCACAAAAAATTAACTCTTTAAGGAAGTCACATTCATAAAGATGAATGATTAACACACTAATAATGAAAAAGTAATTTCTAAATGACACAAATTTTCATATGAACAATTTTGTTTCCTTTTATGTGCTTTTCATCTGGTAGTCTCTCTCTCGACCAATGAAGGCTAATTTTTCAAGTTCCATTGTATATTTGATGACACATGCCCCTCCCCCCCTCCAAAAATAAATAAATAAATTTTATAAAAAACAGTTATTGTCACATTCCAGAAGGTCTTTAGAAAACTGTAAAATAAGTCACAGAAAGTAAAAAAAAATATAGCCTTCCAGAAAGTAAGGAAAAATTCGTGGACTATGTAAAAAAAAAAGAAAAAAGAAACGAATAAAAAAATATTTATTTAATGTTCCAGATTTTACTCAACAACACTATTTCTTTTTGTTTTTAGGAAAAAGATTTTGTTGACTATATGAAATCTGCTGTTGATGGCACACCTTTACCAACTCAACCACCACCTCCCTCACCTGAAGTATGGTGGTCTGAACTACCAAACGGAAATCATGTGAACGTTTTGTCTGACTCGACATTTGAGAAAGAAATTGGTTCTAAAGAATCCGCTCTTGTTATGTTTTATGCACCATGTGAGTACTAAATTCTTAATGTTACTTTTTAAGTAAATCTTATTTCACATACTCTGTCTTTGTTCTGTATATTTAACGTCTTTACAATATTCCAGAAAGTATAGATGTATAGTCTGGAGCAAAGGAGAATCAGAGGGAAAATGATTCAGTTGTTTAAATTTGCCAAAATGAATGATGCTACGGGGTTAGATTTTTGCACGGAAAGCAGGACAAGTGGTTATTGTTTTAAGCTGTTTAAATCTCAGGCTAATCTGGAAATTCGGAAAAATTACTATTTTAGTAGTGTAGTGGGAACTTAGAACAGTTTACTGGAGAAGGTGGTAAGGAGCAATAGAGTAGATAGCTTGAAGAGGGCCTTTGATCTTCACTGGGGTCTATAATTTGAGTAGAACTAGCCCAGTTGAGCCCAGAGCCTGTTGCTGGTTGTGGCATTTGTGTTTGTATAACAGATTTTAGTTTTTTTTGAGCAAAAAAGAAAAAAAAAAAAAAAAAAGAAGAAAAAAATTCTAAAGTCTAGTTTGATTTATGTATATTTTAGAAACATGATAGAAATGTTTGAATAGCAAAACAGAGCATATTTTTTTGTTCTAATGTTTGTATAGTAAATGATATGTTTATTAAATTTTATTTTCTTTAGGGTGTGGCCATTGTAAAGCTATGAAACCTGCTTTTGCTGACGCTGCTGCCCTTTTAAAGGAGAAAAATGTATGTTGTTTTCTGTTTTATATACTACACTATATTATAGGTACATATATTATAGCTACACTATATTATAGCGTTTTACCTCGCATTAGTCGGCTTGCCGCAAAATTCAGGTTCACCAGATATTCTGTAATCCTTGTCTGGTCCTTTCAAGCATGCTGGTAAAACCGAAGTTGGAAAAATAAATTTAATGCTGTCACAAAATTTTGAAAATAATATTTCTGTTCTCTTATGCTAAGCACAGAATTCTTAAAAGCATATAAAACAGCGTTGAAAAACTCAAATGCGCAGGAATGCTGCAGACATGTTGTTTCGGCGTTACAAGTTACGCCTTTTTCAATACAAAAATGTGAGCTTATGAACGCACAAACATCCGACATGATTTAATTTTTTTGCACATAAGTATTTTATCTATTTCACAGAAATCTTATCTGCACTTATAATCAAAAAATAGAATTATTGGCACCAGGTATTGTGTTGAAACATATATTATCTAAATACATTGTTTTATGGTCATTTGTGAACGGGAAATATTAAAATAAAAAAAAGTGGTGTCTAAATGAAATGTATGGAAGCATAAAACTTCAAAAAGTAATTTCTCATTCTGAACTCATCTGCTAATATCACCTTTTTGTTTAGCACGGCAGTATAGATAATTTTATTTGTATTAATAAATGATTTAATTTTGTAAACATATTAATTAACTATAGCAAGATAACGCACCATTAAGCCAAAGGGCAAATTTGTAAAAGTAAGTTTCATACAGTCAATTTTTTCCTTCAAAAGTAATTTTCGCACATTTTACGAATATACTATTATTAGTGTGTAGCATACAGCAGTGTATATCAGCATTGTGTTCAATAGCTAAAAAACTAATATTTATATACATACTAGCTTATTACCCGGCGTTGCCCGGTATTGCATTATGTTTAACTTATTTCATGCTAAAATAAAATAAGTGAGTCTTAAATTGGTAATTCATTGTTAATCGTAATCTTTGTTGAAAAATACTCATATTTAAATGTGTTAAATTTTATCAATTTGCATGCTTAAAATTCAAAATTGAAAGAAAATTACCATTTTTAGACGAAATTTTAATTTTGAGCTTTTTGGATTTTTTGGTAACCCCACATGTGTGAATTCTAATGCACCAAGGAACCTCTGTGCCAAGTTTGATGAAAATCTGACGAAAACTGGATTTGTATAAGTAACAAACATACAAATACACAAACATGTATACAAATATACATACATCCATTTTGATATATTGATTACAGTAAAACCCCAATTTTACGTTTCTCAAGGAACTATGGTAAAAAAAAATGTAAACTATGGGAGAAACATGAAATACAAGAAATACATAGAAAGCACCTGCTGAAAAAACCTAAAATGTGGTTAAAACGTAGATTAGGGGGGCGTTAAATCAGGGTTTCACTGTATTTGATCAATTGAAAATTATACTTAGTTTGTTCATCTTGATCCCCAAATTGAAATTCCTCTTTCTAACACTCAAAAGTATTTTATATGATTTTTTTTTTTTTGTAAGCATTTTTTACTAGTGTTAGATGAACTTTTCGGAGATACGTTTAAAGGCATGTAAACTTGTTGTAAAATATGTATTTTAAAGCTTATAAAATTGTTCATAGCTTACTAACTTTTAATTATGTGTCATTATAGCCAAACTGCTTGTTAGCTGCAGTGGATGCTACAGTTGAAAATACTCTTGCTTCAAAGCACTCTGTGAAAGCATTTCCTACCAGTAAGTTTTTTCCTTTTGGTGTGTCAGTTGTTCCAAGGTTTTAGGGAATGGGCCATTCCACTATCACATTTCATTTCATTTCATTTCACACCTCCAGGGTCCCCCGTACCTACCACAGCTTCGTGGTTTAACCGGGATAAGACCCTGAAGTTCTTAATTTTGAACCAGAACCTAGGGTCGAGCAAACCCTAGGCCCAGCACCCCCAGAGGTATCGTTTCACTTGGAGGACTTTGTGACCACGACATTTTTAACGCCTCCCAGCCACCATTAATCTAGACGGTGGATCTTTGATCGGCTGGGATCGAACCCGGGTCCCTCCGGACACGAGTCCGATGCCTTACCGATCGGGCCACCACGGCCCTTCCACTATCACATGCGGAACAAATCAGACTCAATAATTCACCAACATTTTGCTACAGATCCTAATATTTTAGCTAAACAGGAGTACAGTCGATCCCAGACTTACGCAAAGGATGCGTTCCAAGATTCCTCGCTTCAGTCGGAATTTCGCGTTGTAGAAAAATGTCTGAATATGGATTTTTTTGTTAACATACCGAATTATTTTAGTCATTTGTAAACACCCCTTCACTGTTTAGAACCATTTTTTAACTATTCGTATATTACCATTTCTTACATAGCTGGTTACGGAATGGTTATTTAAATATGCGGAGTCAAAGCCATATTTAGACTTGCACGGTGTCTGAACTTCTGCTTTCAGTGGTGATAAATGGATCAAAGTCTATGGCGAAACTAATATTGAATCTATAACCTAGTCAATGCTTACGCCCAGTGTTTCCTTTCCAAAAATTTTGGGTTACATGAGTGAAATTCGTGTTATTTT
>JAXGGA010013477.1:0-35099 GCA_038373865.1 Uloborus plumipes | reverse complement strand
CATATTTTCTTCTCGTCCTTTGCCTGAAAGTTATGATTTTAAGCTCCATGCTAGAAATGCAATGTATCTCAAATTTAGAAAATTTACGAGCATTTTACATCCAAACCCTTTAAAACATCTATTTCCCAGACAGATAAATCTTTTCGCTTTTCTTTCTTTATAAAAGTTTTTCGCTAAATATCTCGTCAAGTTTTCAACTTTGGATAGTTTTTTTTTTCGCAAAAGAGAAATTATTATTTTTCCTGCTTACGCAAAACAGGATTCAAATATGTAATTTCAGATTTTGAAGGCGCTTTTATATTCCTTGCATCGCTAAAATAAAAAAAAAAATCGCTCCCTTCAGAAAAACTTTTTTTTCCCTTCTTCTAACTACGACATTTTTTTTCCTTTTGTATAAGAAAATAATAGCATCTTGGGGGCAACTCTTTTCACTTGCAGTGGTTATTCTTTGTATCTTCTTCTGGCTCCCTAGAGTGCAGTTTGTCACAAAATGAAGAGGGACAAGACACTCTTAGTCAGAGGAATTGTCACATTTAGAAATTATTGAAGCAGAAAGAAATTGCGTCGAAAATAAGGTGAAAAAAAGGAGACATGGATGTGATAGCTGTGTCGTAGCAAATATTGTGATTGATTTGAAAACAATAAGAAGATAACTAAAAGTTTCCTCCTTAGTTTTAAAAGAAAGAGGGCTTCCTGAAAGCACTGCAGCAGCTATTTGTTGTATTCTTTTAAGCTCAGGTTTTATCTTGACTTACCGTTTGTCTTACAGAAACAAAGCTTGATATTTTTAAATTCTAATCTTCGACAGCTCACATAAGGAGTTTTAAGTTTGATATATTTTGAGGGCATAGGCAGTATATATATATATAGTTTGTGGTTTAAGTATTTTTGTTTCGTTCTATTTAAGTATGGTATTTTTTTTCCTCAAAATATTTTATGTTTAACTCATTGCATAAACATACAAAACAGCTCAAATATAATTCAGATTGAAGGCTTAAAAAAAGGGGGGGGGGGCAAATAAAGACAACCCAAGTTTTGGCCCTTAATATCCTTTATAATTTGGCTCCAAGATTTGTACCTTTATCAAATGACTCATAAAAAAAAAAGAAAAAAAATCAATTTGAATATATTTAAGCTTAAATTATGTTCTAAAGAGTTTAACGAAAGATGGCAAATAGGCCTTATTAGAAGCACGAGATCCTAATAAAGTCAACTATGGAAAATGCAAAACACTACTACAAAATTTGGAATAATAGAAAAAAAACGTCATACAGAAACATAAAATATGACTTGAGGTAATAGAAATAATTATTTATCATGAGTATTACCATCAACTAAGAAATAAGCTATAAGTAGCAAAGCGAAACTTTTTTTCAATAACGAGCAAAAATGCTAAACACTGTTAATTTTTTCATGCTCTAGAGAAATTGATATTGATACCATTACAAATATTAGGATTGATAAATTGTCAAAAAAAAAAAGAAAAAGAAAAAGAAAACTAATCATTTATTGTCTTAAAATTATATTCTCATATATAACATATTTCAGCGATGCAGACTATGGTAAAGCGTACACCAAGAAAAGTGTTAAGCTGGTTACACTTAGTCCAAACATTGTACTGTAAAATTAGCAATTTTGCAGTTTATTATTGTACATTTTACAGTTTTAAACTGGAACCTCGGCTGCCAGCGTTATACTGTAAAAACAACAGTTAATTAAATTCTTCTTTGTAGCTGCATAATTATTTTATGATTGTAAATGAAATGTAACAAGCAATAACAGAATTGTAATATGAATATTGTTAATAATTTCAAATTTTGAATTTTGCATTGACTAATGATTTAGTTTATTTTTGGTAATCTTCCAGACAATTCTACAACTTGGTAAACAGCAATCCAAGGTTTCTTTCTCATTTGAAGAGCTCTGACTCCAAAACAGTATTTGCTCCAACAGACAAAGCATTTCGAGCCCTCGACAGCGACAAACTTCAACATGTTTTGAGCAATACTACTGCTACTACCAATGTAAGTAGATAGGGCTTATTTCTTTTTTCAACTTATTAATAAATTTTGGTAGTACAGTTAAGCTCCTGATTATTTTTCTCCATAACATTAATGTTACTGATAAAGAGTATATGTTTCTTTTGTTTTTATTATTGTTATAAATTCTCGCAACTACGAAAAAAATAATTTAGCTAGCCATTTCATTTTTAATGAGCATCAATAACTTACTTAAACAAAAATATATTTTGAGAATCAGAGATTAATTTCATTACTGTAATTGAAGGATAATGAAAATGAGAAAAAGAGCAAGAAAGGAATAAAAGCTGTGTAGGTGTGTGTGTATTTATGTAATTCGCATTTATTTTTTAGTTGAAAATTATCAGTGTAAAACTAAAATTGTGTACATTGTATAATTTTCATCCTAATTGATTTAAACAAGCGCTACATATACTTCTAGTGATTAAAAACAGGAAGATAAATGTAAGAAGATAAATATTAATAGCGTATTATTTTTCAATAATGAATGAATATTAACTTTTCCTCCATCAAAAATCATTATTGCCATGAATAATTAAATGCAATTAATGATTTAATAAAAGAAGCAAGAATTCATTTTCAATAGCATAATGTTTTTCTGTAGTTAATATGTACCTTTTCCTGCTAAAAAACCAAACTAAATAGGTAACAGATAAAGTGTGCATTTGCAACAAAACGCATTTTTAGTGTGTGTCTGTGCGTGTAACCTTCTTAATAATAAACACTCAATTATGCATAAAATATCTTCAAGGGGTCTCATAGTTAAACATTTAAACATTCATCTACTTAACTTTAAATAGCTAAGTAAAATTCAAAGTAAATAAATAAAATTCATGGTACGCTCGGGTAAATCTATTTATTCTAGTTACATTCTTCAAATAAATTGAGCAGAACGTGTTGCAAGAAGCAAAAATTAACCTCGCAAATTGTTATTCTAAAGAAACACAAGAAGTAAATCAGCACCAAAGATTCATCCAAGAAAGAAAAATTTACCAAAAAAGAAATAAACCAAAGACTAAAGTTACTCCATCGGAAAACAATTAGGAAGAACGCTGACAATTTAATCTCCTTAAGTTATTGAGCATTTTTCAATTCAGTTTAAAAATTCATTGGCTATTTGAACTTTCCCTTTTCTTTTTCCCTCGCTATTTCATCAAGTTGCTGGAACTACACATGGTGATGCGATCAGTTGCCACTGAGGACGTATGGACAAAGAACGTGACCAACATGCTAGCATCAGACAACAGGCGTAACCTGTACTTCAGGGTTGTTGGAGAGGAGAGAAATAAAAGTAAGCTCCCTTTTTTTCTTTTCCGGAGCATTTCGATTCTACTTAAGTTAATTGCGCTTGAGTGCAAATTTTCAACGCACTGTAAACTGGGGAGCGTAATTAAAATTCTCGAAAGCTCGGCTTTTGAATAAAATGAAAAAGCGAAAGTCGAGAACGTTAGGGCGTAAACAAAACTCCTTGAGATTTAAATTATTATTTACTTTAGGTTTCGTGCGTAAAAACTTCTCAATTATTTTAGGGATTTGTTTAAACTCTTTTTACCTTTTCTTGGAAAAATAGTAGTAGAATTACAAATTAACGAAGGTTGGAAATCTAAAGAAAGGAAAAGTGAAGTTTTTGTTAAATATTTAAATGCATGGATTGATGAAAATTTATAATAATGAACTCCAACTGTCAAACATAAATGGTGTAATAGATACTAATAACACACATTAATTTCCTTTCCAATTGAAAGTAACTAAAAATTACAGTGTGCTCAATGTAGATTTAAAAAAAAATGAAGCATGTACAGTTTACTTCGCAAACTTTGTTTCATGCACTGGTAGTTTAGTTTTTTCATTAAATGTTAAAATCCGGTGCAAAGCCTAGTTAACTAAAAACAACATATGATGCATTGTATGAAAACATAGCCATCACTTAATAAATATATCAGTTAAGCAGCATAACTTCAGACCACAAACAGCACTGACGAAAAGTCCACTGCGTCTGCAGTTTTGCACACACGCATTGACTTCATTATTCCATTTTTTCACATAGGAGCGAAATTTGAAATTTACCGTTGTTGTTAATGGTCTGATGCTTTCATCTTTGTTAGTAAAATGATTTCTGAAAACACTGAATTAGTTCGTTATTTATTATTTAGCTTAAATACTAGTCACGGAAATTTGTTCACCATTGACCGAACGAGTTGTTAAGTGAAGAAACCTAAAGCTACTACGTCACAGCTAACTAATGTTACAAAAGTTAAACTTGGTCATGACTAGTTAATTTGTTAACATACTTAAAAATTGTTGATTATAAAATAACTTGTCCAGCGTTGCATTAAATGGAAAACAACGTAAATGAATTAAAAAAAAGAAAAAAAAAAAACCTGTTAGGCTTCGCTCCTACTTACTTAGTTTTTTAAAAGAAAAAGCAATAGGATTAGTCATGTAATTTTAAGTAAACTTGGGTTTTCAACCATAATTGCATAAATATTAATTTTACGATTTGGTGATTTAGCGTAGTAACTACGTACTTAATTTTAGAATCATCCACCATAACGATAATAATAATAATAATAGTAATAATAAAAAGAACCAGTAAGGTAATGTGATGCGATGTAATTCTTTAACATTGTCTTGTGTTTTAATAATGTTATTTTAATATGCTGTAGATTTTTTCATTAAAAAAAATAAGATTTATACTGATGATGCTATTATGACTGAATGACATGATCACCGAGTAATGTCTAGATTTTATTTGCTCAAAGGCGGTAGTTACCAAATGAACTTCAGAGGACGGGCTTACACCAGCATCGATTCGAAAAGTTTCCGGTTACGTGGCCTCAATTGATCTGCGCGGTAATAATAATAATAATAATAATAATAATAATAATAATAATAATAAAAAGAATCAGAAAGGTAAAAAGTGATGCAATGTAATTCTTTAACATTGGTTTGTGTTTTAATATCGTTATTTTGATGTGCTGTAGATTTTTTGCATAAAAGAAAAAAATAAAGATTTATACTTATGTTTAAATTATACACCAAACATGATCACCGAGTAATGTCTAGATTTACTCAATGGCGATAATTACCAAATAAGCTTCAGCGGACGGGTAGTCCAAATACAACATATCGTTCAATGCTTACACCAGCATCGATTCGAAAAGTTTCCGGTTACATGGCCTCAATTGACCTGTGCTATACAAGTTAAACCTAAGTCTTCTAAGCTCTTGTCTGCTCTCTAACTCGGAGAGATAACGATTCTGGAGCAGAAAACAATCAGTCGAAAGCTGAGGAGGGGCTCTTCAGAGCTGTTTTACTGCAAACTAACAAATCGGGAATGGTACCTTTACAACCCCACCCAAAAAAGAACGATAACAGAGCTCGGTTTCACTGCTTTTATGAATATTTCAAAAGGTCTGAGGTGGAGAGCACCTATTGGTTTTATGTGCCTCGGGGAGAAGGAAAGTAGGCGAAGCTTTTGCTCCGGGCTAGTTTACTGATTTGATTCTTTCTCTGTTATTTTGATAAGCCCCTTCCTTAATTTCGGGTTTCTTTTGTTTCTGAGCTCTATCATACTCATTATTTTGCCATGCGAGTTTGATATATTACAAAAACCGTAGGAATAAACAATTAAACCCACGCTGTAAACATTGGTTAGAGCGGAAAACTTTCCTCTGTTATGCTTTGCAAAATGTTGATTTCGGTTCAGTGTTTACGACATCAATAATATTTTATGTAAAACAAATAATTTTCATAGCTTATATACACTGCAAAAAACAATAATAATAAACTGTCTTATTACTAAACTTACAGTATAATACTGGCAGCAGAGGTCCCTGTTTAAAACTTAAATGCAGAGTTATAAACTATAAAATTCGGAATTTACAGTTTATGACTGGAAAAATAGCAATTTTACATTTTATTATTGTACAGTTTACAGTTCTGAACTGGAACCTCGAATGCCAGTATTAAACTGTGAAGACATAAGTTTTTTTTTTCGCAGTGTATATCAAAGAACATACTACACCAGTGACACATAATATGAGTGAAATTCCCATCAAATGTTGTGAAATGTGCAGCAAATTATACTGGATTGAAACAAAACAGCCGTTAAAGCGTATAAGTTATAGAATTTCTATTTAAAGCTACTAGAATCTGATACAATTAAAACCTTGTATATTGCAGATGTTATAAAAAGTTGAAAAAAGAAAAAAAAACTCCCCCTCTATCTTGCTCTGTTTTAAAAGTGCATTTGAAATAAATAGCACGAAATGTCTTTTTAGCTCTGACTGTGGAAGGTGGAGGTGTGAATTCAACAGCTGTTATCGGGGATGTTGGAGCCACTAACGGAATACTTCACATCATTGATCGTGTTCTCGGGATGCCCTATTTGACTGTGTACAGCAAATTAGCTCATGATCCTGACTTGCAGTAAGTTCATTCACCTGTAATATAAACTGCAAAATCATGTTCAAAAGCAATTTTAAATTTCATCGCAAAACTGATTTAGCGATAAATCATTAGTAACATATTATTGCTAGTAGGGCTAATTAATTAATGTAAAGTTAAATATGTTTATTTTGTCCCCTTATCTCACTAATAGAGGTAAAACTCACACATGCAGTATTTTTCCTTTTTTTCGCATTTAAGTTTTCGTTTTTTTTTGGATTAAATGACGTAAATGAGATATTTTTATTATATGGTAATGTAAGACCGTACTGTGGGTAGTTAACTGATGATAAGTTCATAATAGCTTTTTCCAGTGCAATGACCTATGTACAAAACTGACAATGTGTAATGATTAGGGCGTCAGCGAAAAAATGTTCGCCTCGACTTCTGGAAATTTAAAACTCGCGTCTCCGACACTTTTCCTAAAAATCAGCACGACTCTGACTCCACGATTTGAACTCCTTCACTACAAAATTGATTTTTCCAGAAGAGTTACGGTTGAAGTCCCTGTATCTACACGACAAAAAAAGTCTTTCAGGTGTCACACGTTGACTCCTAAATCCGGGGAAATGCAGTAATCCACAGAACTTCTTTTTGTGCATGTTTTGACTATTTAAGGATTATTTCAATGACACAGGTGTTCAAGTAGCTGGATGAATGTGAGTTTAAGAGAAACTGCCTGAACTCACCAGAAAACCACACGATAGTGTAATTGAGAGAAAATAATAAAAAAAAGTAGCAATCGCGAAAAATCATTGTATAACATGTTTCCGGAAACATAAGTATTCGCTTTCGTGTCCATTTTATCAAAATATGAAGGCTTGAAGTCATTTCGCCAAATTTTGACCGTTTCAGTAAAGTATGACATCTTTCACACGATTTGTAGATATAACCGATGAAATTGCGTAATCAATTTCTCATTATATCTTTAAAATTGGCGATTTTCTTAAAATTTCCCTGACTTTCAGACCTTGTACGCGTGGGTAGACGAGGCAAAACGATTTTTGCTTCAAAAATAACTCTTAAGATGCTACTTTGATTGTTATCTTAACGCTTTTTGTTATTATAGTATTCTTGTGATTTTCTGGTCAGCTCCAAATCTAGCTCCTTGCAGTCTATATAAGAAATAAACATTCCTTAAAAATCAACGAGGATTACCATTTCACTCTCCATTTAATATCAAAACAAAATGCTCCTGAATTAGAACTAGTGCCAGTAGATTTTCGACTGAGCATTAGCTAATAAGATATGTTTCAGTCTAAGAACCGTTAATTAAGCTCTTATGGGTATGTATGTAAATTTCCGTAATTGTCCTATGGAATTTGTCTGTTGCCGGAAACTTAAAAAAAAAGAAAGAAAGAAAGAAAGAACAGAAAAGAAAGAAAGAAAAACCGAAAGGTCTTCATGAAGTGGAGGCTGTAAAAACTCGTAGCCGCCGATACCGAAGTTGAAAGTTTCACAGGTGAGAAGTTGACAGGTGTTTCTTAAAGTAAGAATGAAGACTTTACTAGGGTATCGTATCTTATGAAGGAAACTTGGAATTTTATGAAGACCTTTTTTATAAGAAAAGAAGGATTTCCAATGAAGTCTGAAATAAAATCCTTCCGTGATTTGTTGAGAAGTAATTGTTGAAGGATATATGCTGGATCAAGTAAAGCCTGGATAGGTTTTGAGCCCAGAGTAAGAAATTTCCTCTTTTGAAATACTAAAATAAGATACTACACCACTTTTCCCGTCGAGCCTGCTTGTTGAAATATCGGTAAAAATAATATCCCGCTTAATGTAATACATTTTCAAGGTACCAAGCCTTTATAATGCATTATTTTGATCCTAAAAAAGGAAATATCCCGATTATGAGAATATTTTTTTCGAGGAAAAATGGCTAGTAGGCTGGCTTGACTGTAGTTGACAATGTTTAAAGACATGTTGAAATATATTTCAACAGGATATTACTTTTACTTAATTCGATCTTTTATTGCATTTACTTTTTTCATTTATTCATTTATTTATTTTATTATGTATTAAAAAAAATTGTTATTATTATTTTTTTAATTGTCTCATTACAGTATTTATTGCATATGGCAAATCTTTAGTGAAATCAATGAAATAACAAATGCGTACCGAGTTATTTATGTAGAAAATATACCACGATGTGAGTAAATTACCCAAGTAGCACACTTCGTTTTTTAAAAGTTGTAAAATGGTTATTAACGTTGTAACAACCACTTAAAAACGTTTATAAAACGTTTAAAGGTTATTTGTGCTACCTGGGTAAAAGACGTTGCCTCGAACTTAAAATCCAAAAATAGCAACTAATAAAATTACATTTTTTTTCTTTAGTGTTGCATTGAAGTTATTGGTATAAGGAAAAATTGCAGAATAATGAATTTTCAATCACAGTTCCTTTTAAATCTAAGTAGACAGATCACTTTTTTTGTACATCAACAAAAATGTTGCATCTTTGCCCGAAAATAACCAAAAAGAATAATGTAATCAAGTTCAATCTTCTTGGCACAAACTTTATCATTCTGTAAATTACCGCGATCAGTGTATATTGGTGTTATTATTAGTTATTTTTACTTTGCGCCGTATACAGTAATGACCAAAAGCATTGTAAGTTTGCGAAATGTAATGCTTTTTTAAGAATAAACCCTAAAAAAATTCTTATTTACTGCTTCAATTACACTGGTTTAAAGAAAAAATGTGGGGAAGAAATTTAAGAATATGATTATAGTGAAGTTCGGCTTCATTTATTTTTATCAAACGTAGGTTTACATAAGCTTGTGGAATCAATCCCTAAAAAGTGGTTACAGTGATGAAAGCTGAAGTCGATTTAAAACGCGTTAAATGCTTTTTGTCTCAATTGCGCACATTTTATATATTTTATTCTCAACTTAAAAAACTTAAATATATCTTTTATTAATTTTTTTCCAGGTAATCTAAACTTGATTCCACTTCCACAAAGTTTAAATTTTTGCTTTTAAAAAAAAATATCAACTTAATCAAATCTTGCCTTTAATTAATTTTACATATTGACAGATAAAATATTGATTGAATTTAAAACTACTTTTCCTTTTCTTATTCTTAATAAAATGGTAGATTTGCTAAACTTGCAATACGTTTTATTAGTATTGTATTAATAGCAATTATTCCACTGCATGTGCATGTTCTAGACGTATCCATTAGAATATAAACTTGTATCTTTACATAAATATATGAGAAATAAAACCTACTGATCAGTTTATTTAACCAAAACCTATGAGCAAAAAGAAGTATCTGACGAAACAAAAAACTACAACAAAAACATATTACATACGTTCTATAAAGTTACCTTTACTGGTGTTATTTTTACATTGTTTTATGAAATCTAAGCACTTTCTTAAATAATTATATATTAACAGATAGATATTGGATGTTTATTCGCTGCTTATGTTTTATTTAAAATTCTAGTGTGTTTTAAGCCTTTGTGTGCATTCATAGTTAAAAATTGGCATATTTAGTACAAATAACCAAGCACAAAATAAAAATTATCGTATAACTTATTTACAAGTTACTTCCGATTTACTTTATTTGTAATTCGATTTTAAATACTATGTTTTGTGACATATCATTAGCATTTTACTCAATGTTTTCAATTAACAAACTCTTTTTACTGCACATTGTTATTAACCAATAGTGATTACCTATTTTTTAATGCAACATATTACTATTTCAGCACAACATTCAAACTCTCTGGACAAGAAGAATGGAATTTGAAATTAAATGATAAGGAAAAAAGTTACACTTTCTTCGTGCCCAACAGGAAAGCTTGGGAAGATCTTAAAAAGGAAATGCCATCGGAGCACAAGCAATTACATCTTGGCCAATTTAGTTATCATGTTCATAAGGTATGCAACCTATGTATCACTGCCATTCATTTCCTTCCTTATTAATTGTTTTTTTAGTATAAATATTAAAAGATCAAGATCCATGTCCAATTAATTCTAAAATTCCTTATTCAGGCTGACTTCTGACTTCTACATGTAAATCCGACTTTCCTACATTTTATGAGCTTTACCAAATGGAAATGAGTAAATACTTCCTACTTATTTTGTTATTGGAATAACTAAATAAGAGATTGGAATAATTAAATAAGAGAATATTATTAAATAAGAGATAAAAAGATCCACTGTAAAAAAAGTTTTTACGCTATGCTTTCACGTATTATAGTGTACGCATGGGAAATTTGCCTCAGAGGTTATTAGGCAATTTTATTTTAAAGACAAATGTTACTAAAATATCCTGTAAAAATTAAAACAATGTATTTTGTGACAATTGCTGGTTTCAGTATAAGTACGCTTTTATATTGCATTCAGATATTGAATATAATATTAATGCTTCCATTAATAAAAAATAATAACCATTCACATAGCAAAACATACAAAAACATTTAAATAAAATTTTAAATTGTTTTCAACTGATGATATAGCCTATGGCAACCATTGGCTCTCCGATCTTATTCGCCCCAGCAATCCGCCAGTGTAAATCTAGATAATTTATTGCAGAAAATTGCATTTGATGTATGAAAAGTAATAACCACCAACCATGTACTTTGAATTATAGTTTGAGTTATTCGAACACATAACTTGCTAACAATCTAAACTATCTTACCTCTAATTTAAAAAAAAATGAAATACAGTACACCTTTAGCACTGCCCCACTGTTCTACAACTGCCGCGTTACAGTTGTACGGTATGTCACCTTTATATAAAAAATGATGGTTTTAATATCATTTTTTCCTACAATACTATAAGCTTACTGGCACACATTGGATCATAGCTCCTAAGTCATTTGACAGAATACTGACCCGAATGCATTCGTATTTGCTACTTCTCCTCACATAATCTCGCATGCTGATATTTCCTCAAGATTTTGGTACCAGTTAGGTGCTAAAAGATCATGTTTAATGTATTTCAACTTATCTCTTCCCAGTTTTACAACAACTCTCGTACGATTTTAAAATATACACAATAGTTTGGTAACGAAACGAGATAAAATTTAATATGTCTTGCTTGCAAAAAGAAGCATGTTTTGGTATTTCTAAAAAAATCTAAAAATACATTTAAGAAAAAGTCGATTCAAGCCGAATGGGAGATGCGATGTATTTACAAGTATAGCTAATTCTGTACCAGACCGAATACTGCGGAACATCACATTTTCTATACAAACGGCTATAAAAATGCAAAAAGTTCTTCTATTATTCGTTCGAATACTTCATATAGAAGTATAGATTTAAATTTTTCGATTCATAAGTATTAATTTCATGTAGAAAGTAAATGAATATTGTATTCTAAAAAATGCTTCCTGCTTAAAATGTCAACAGAAAATTCTATTCTAATTACCCCCCCCCCCCGGCTTGTTTTAAAAAGCGGTTGAGCTTTTCTGTGATGAATTGAATTGCATTCAGTTAGGGCAGTTTTCGCAGACATTTTATATACCGTAAAATGGGGTGTATAGGAACAGCGGGGTCAATCGGAACAAAACTTCCAGACCGTACAAAGAAATTCTTCATAAATATACTATTGGGTATTTTTCACCATTAATTTTTTTTTAGAAAGGTAAGATGATAGGAAGTAGGAAAAAATTACTTTTGTCAATCTGGCAACGCTACTGGCTTCTAAGGAGGGCTGTAAGTGGAATGCTAGAAAACATCACATTTTCATAGACTGCAAAACTTCATATGCAAGATCAAACCTTCTTATATTTAAAAACTAAGAGTGGTATGTTTCAATTATACATGTATCTGAACAACAGAATACCGCATTAGAATTTACATTTTTTATAAATTGTGTCATAAAAATGAAGAATTCTGAAAAATGGCATAGAAAAAAAATTTGCGGAGTGAATCGGAACACTTAGTTCTGTTGTTCCAATTCAAACTTATTTGAAGGAAACTGTTTGAAAAATCAAGATTCTAACCCCAATTCTTCTAATCAAGACAAGGACAAGGTTTTATTACTGTTTATCCCTTCTCGTGAGCAACTAGATCTTAGAATGACAAACAGTTGCAGATTTCAAAAGATTTTTTTCTCCAGGAGACTTCTTTTTACTTAAAATACGAGGGGGAAAGACTTTATGTAGTAAAAATCCAGCACACAGACAGTTATGAATAAGCGTAAAAAGCTTTCAGGACAATCCCCGAAACCCAGAGATTTCAAGAAACTAAAGAAAAGGCAGAGTTCATCCCAGGAGATGTTATGAAAAAACTTAAGCCAAGTCACAATTGCTAGTTTTAAGGACAAGTACATATTTGTGGACGCATGAGTGACTTCCATTCATGTTAAATCTTTGTATTTCAATTCAAAAGCATTTCTTAAAATTACTTTTCATTTTTCAAAAGTTCAAAATTATTTTGAATTTTGACAAATTATAAACGTTTTCTGGTATTGAAATTATGCATTTATTTGACAGTAATTATCTGTTCTTATTCTCCCCCATCAATATTACTCATTTTGTAAGACCTATTACAGGTTAAATTGAAAAAAAAAAAAATTTAACAAGTGTTCCGATTGACCCCTATCAGCGGGGTGATTCGGAACACCCATAATTTCCTATATATTTTAATAATAATTTTTTAAAATGCTTTGTCTTCGCTTGGAATATCAAAAGTAAAGCAAGACCGAAGTTTTTACCCAAAAAATCAAATTAAAAAACAATCTTTTAACTACTTTTTTTACAATCAAAGCTGAAAAGTGTTCCGATTCACCCCATTTTACGGTACGTGAAATGTTGCTCTGTTGTAGTACCAGATGTTAAAACATAATGTTCAGCAACAATTCATACCAGACTAAGCTTACATGCGTATTTATATCTTTAAAGTATAAACAAAATGCATTGCATCATTTTTGTTCATATTGGATTTAACTTTGCAAGGTGATTATTTTAGTTTCGTTTCTTTCTAATACATATATCTTCCATTTAGATTTTAGACCGTCATCTTGTTGTTGGAATGGAACTTACTAAAGAAGATTTGGAGCGTCAAGATCAGATTCAAATGGTCCGTGGAATGTTCAAAATATCACGTCAAAGTGGTAAGCAAGGGTTTTTTTCAAAAATATATCTTCACTGTAAAAAATAGATATTGTTTTTACAGAATAATACAGCTAGTTTTACAGTAATTTTACAACAGTAAGAAACTGTAAAATTGCTAATTTTAATGTAAGACTGTAAAACTGCTACTTTACAGTAATAAGTTATAAAACTGCTAGTTTCATAGTTTATTGCTGTGCCTTTTGCAGTTTTAAACTGGACCCTTTGCTGCCAGTATTAAACTGTTGTTTTATAGTATAATACAGCAAATTTTATGGTAATACTGCTAATATTTCAGTAATAAACTTTAAAATAGCTAGTTTTAGTTTATTACTGTGCTTTTAGTGTTAAACTGGAACTTCTGCTGCCAGTATTATACTGTAAAAACAACAGCTTATTTTTTGCAGTGTGAGAAGCACATAATTTTGTGATCAATCAAATTCTTTACATAATTCTTTCAAACAGTTGTTTTGAAAAACAGTTTTCTGTTACATCGAAAAAGCGTTATCAAACCAGGACAATAAAATTATGCAATACAATGATTTTTCAATATATTTTAATACATACAAAATATTACAATACAATATATTTAAAAAATGAAATATAACTGTGTGTTATGTAAATGATGATTAATGAAACCAAACATTCCTATATATGATTAATTAGAGAAAATGTTTTATTTTTAAATCAAGAAAGCTTCATTCAAACAATATGTTATACATTCCCATGCATACTTCTATCAAAAATGACTTGTGATAGGTAAAGTTTCATCTCACATTGAAAATAACCTTCCAGATACATCTAAGCCTTGAGTTCTAGTATTCACCATTAAAAAATACTTTTTTAAAGAATTTCTTGCGAACATCCTAACATACAGAGGGCGTTTATTATTTCCTTTGTTCTATTTGCTTATAAAGAGTTGAAAATTTCTCTGAGCTTAAATTTAATTAAATGGATAGCATACGTCGTTAAGTTTTTACATCCTTCGTGTTTAGCCTGTATTCCATATAAAGCGCTTTAAACTTCTAAACTAACAATAATAATGCATTTGAACTAACCCTTTGTTAGAAACATTTTAGCTATAACATGTAACTCAGTCCTATGATCGCTATGCTTCCAACTGACTCAATTTTCTAATTTGCTTGCATCTTAGTCTATCGATATTTTTTTCATTTTGAAGATACAGACTAAAACGTTGAATTAAAGTCACTTCCTGCAATAACATTAATGTTATAACCACAGTGATATAAATGAAAACTGTTTAAATAAGCTTTGTGCAAAAATATAATTGAAGTTGAAATTCAACGTATATAAAGCACAAATTAGGTAGAAAGTACAGCAATTAGCTATTTCGATGCTACTATGGAGCCTATCCATCAGTGCAGAAAGCTCAGCACACCACATGAAAGCTGTGAGAAAACTGAACGTGAACCACGTGGACGCCGGTATATGTACCAAATTCCATTTTTTCCTTATATCTGGATACACATTTCCGGTGGTTCATTTTCTCCCACTCTTTTCGTTTCCTGCTTTTCATTGGTTGTCGTCTTTATTGCTCCGCTCTCCTGGGCTGATTTGCTGTTTTCTGCAATTGGTCGGCTGTCATCTTCTGTCGTGAGTTCCTACGTACCATTTGCGTAGTGAAAATTGCCGTCTCCCTACTCAGAAGGTAGTTCCTCTCTGCGTTATTGGTAGATAGATTTTGATTGAATCAAACACGGTTGATTGTGTTAAGGTGAGTATGCTCCTGAAATATTCGAACATTGTTTTTACATCGTATAAAGTATGCTACGATAGTAGGAGCTTAAATTCAAAAAAAAAGTACGTGCAAGGAAAAAAAAATCCTATCTGTTAATGAAATTCAGATTGAAAAATGTGTCAAATATAAATAATGTCATGCTAAGGAACTATAAACCGACACAGATTTATTCCTTTTCTAAATGTGATAATACAAATCTTTTGGTCCCTATATAAGTTTTCACAGGAAGAGTGCTCTTACATTAAAAGAGTACTACCAATAGTGACCGTGTCACTGTGTGGTACGAAAAATTCACTCCCTTCTGTAGTGATAGCTAATAATGATGATTTCAGTGTGAGCGTTATGGTTGTCCAAACACACCATAGCAACAAACAATAATTTTCCCTTATTCATGCATTACAAGTTTTGCACTTAGTATTATCAACATTTGATTTTGTAATTGTTACAATTAGACATTTATTCTCCAATCGACAAGATGTAATCTGTCAGGAAATGCATTGGCCAAAACACCTTTTAAAAAATTAAGGAAAAATATTAATGCTGAATGCATCATGCCACCCTTCACACTTACAAAGGGCACGTTTGAAATGTAACCAGGATTTGTTCTAATATTATAGTTTGACAAACTTGTATTTTACCTCAATTGGCATAACTTACAATGCTGTCCAAAACTATTGCAAGTTTGTCAAATCTGGTTTTTTACAAATTGAGGTGGAACCAATCTTATATTTTCAATTAAACTAATTTTCTGTCAATATAAATTTAGTCGAGGAACTTAAAGCAAACAATATTTCAACTTTAGCATCATGAACAACTAGAAGAAGTGATGCAAATCTTTTTTGGGTTTCATGCCAGAACGAAATGTTGTTGTGGTTGAAGATATAGGCGGGAAAAAACATATTAAACGCTTTTTTGATGACGCCCATTACCCTTTCTTTTTAAAAGAACTTGAATTGGTTTCCTTATTTCATTTATTTCCGGATGAACTCAAATGGCTTCTATTCCCTGATAACCTAAACTCGTTTTCTTTCTTTTTTTCAACAAATACATAATTCTTGTGTTCAATAACTTAAGCATGAGTCTTGTTTTAAATTAATTTAATACTTAGAAAGAAGAAAATATCAATCAAGTTAAAAACATGCTAAAATTACCTTATTATCCTGCTTTGGTTTATTCATGAAAGAATCTCACTTTTCAATGATTTACAATACTTTTGGCCAGTACCGTGGCTATCAAAATAGCCATGTCTTTTGTTGAACTGCGTCATATTGTTATACAATCATCGAAATATTTTCTTTCTAGAATCAAAGAATTATTTTTAATATAAATCAAAAGTACTGCTTTCCAAGTACAATCGACGTTCACATACATTGTTTTCAATGCATAAAGGGAACTTATGATTCAGTAGTACATGTTATCATACTCTTCACCTTTTTTTTCAGGTCCATTGACGGTGGAATGGGAAGGTCTTCAAGCTACTATTGTCCGTCCTGATGTAAAGGCTACAAACGGTATCATTCATGTCATAGACCGTGTGATGATGAAAAGACGAGATCTCACCAAATCTGGATCAGCATGTTGGGACCCATCAATGTTTTGTTTATTGTTCTCAGTCTTGTTTGTCCTCATATTAACCAAACTTTAATTTACAATACTTAAAAAAGCATAAGGCTAAAATGTAATTAAAAGCAGAAACAAAGGGAAATTATTGAATGTTACAAATTTCGGAATGCAATAAGTTATTTTTAAGAACTTATGTTATGCTATGAGATAACTTTTTCATTCTTTGCATATTTTATGTAACTTACTTCATTACTTCATATAAGAAACGTTACTGAACTATTATTGATCCAAAATGTAAAACACTATAATTTACCAATTTAACCTCTTGGTTAAATTTTCATCTATAATTCATAGATTTTTCTTTTGTTTTGCAAGATCTTTCTTACAGATACTAAAGTTTTCTGTATTTCATAAAATCAAGTAATGAAATCTATTTGATTTTTATTCAATTAAAAATGATCATATACTTCACGAATTAGTTAAATTTATTTATGTGTTATTTTACTTCAATTAGCATGTAATATTTATTCATCAGAAAGTTTCGTCAGATCAAATATTGTGAGCATTAAAGAGCTCTAATTCGGTTATTCTAAGGCGAACACATCTCTAGCAAAATATTATAATTATCTGTAGGCAAAAATAAAGTTAAAAAAGTACTCATCAAAGCAAATTGTTACATGCCATGACCAGTTTAATATATAAAGCAGAAATCAGTTACACATTTATTAATGTTAATTTATGTCTCCGTGGTATGCTTTAAATATCTTGTATCTTCAAATATGTTGAAAATATAGTTCTAATAGAAACATTTACATTTTGTTTGATATTAATATTCGTAAGAATCTTTCATGAGTAACACAAATTCTGAGAATTAACTGGTTTTATACTTGTTGAAATTGCATAAAGGAGCTTGAAACAGTTTTTAAGATAAAATGTTCGTTCTCAGAACACGGAATGTGTAGATGAAATGCTCTAAGAACAGTTAAAGACCGTATAATATTGGGTGCAACTAGACGCAAAGATGGATGGAGAAAACATGGTAAAGACACCAACTGAGCCAACTAGTTTGTGTAAAATAAAAATTAATAAAAGTTACTGGCATTGTACGAAAATTCAATAAAACACTTCCCAGTTAAAAACCTAAGATGCTATATAGTGTTCTGTAATTAAAATTTCATGGTTCAGATGAATCAACAACAAATTTTGTAATCGAACCAGAATTTAAAACATTCAGTGAAATTGGTTTCATTCTTCACTTAGGTAATCATGCTTCTTTTTTATTTGCTTGCATTTATATTTTCAACAGTTGCTTGTTAAAAATTTCAAAAGTATTTCAAGCTGATTTCCTAAACTTTCCATCTGAATGGATTGAATTATTCAAAAACAAATATTTTGTTTGCCAGTCTTAAGCATGTCTTTGCTTCAAGGGTGCTTGTACTAAAACCTTTTAATTCTCAGATTTGATTTTTTTTTTTTACATTTCACTATTCAAATCTCTGCAGAATAGAACTTTTTGTGCCAGTTACACAGACAAAAATTATTAGGATGCATATCGTGTTAGTTTGTAACATATCGGAGGTAACACAAATCACAACAATCATAGTTAGAGCTCTGAGCTGTGTTTTCGGTTTCTGCATCGAAACGTTGTTGCAACAAAACCCGCATGCAAACTGTTGAATCAATCTGCATGAAGCTAATGTTTTTCAAACCTGATCTAAGCGCATTTTATGCACTGTCTGGTTATACATGAGAAATGTGTGTAAATATCTTTTGGCATATTTTTCATAATAATATTAATTACTTTACTAGTGTTTTGTATAGATAGGTTCTGAGTGTTCTGTTATTGCATTCAAACGAATACTTGCCAACTTTTCCATTCGCTTCTACTCTAGCCAATTTGGCTTCGAAATGATGCATTAAAATGAGTAGAGATATTTAAGGTATCAAATTTAGGAGCTGCATTTTTTTCTTTTTTAAGTATGTATTACGATTCACAAAAATAATACTTCAAGAGTATTTCGAGATGAGTATTTGAATTATTTAAGACGTTATAAAATGATATGTCTCCCATATACTGCCACTTGGTTCATATTCACTGCCATTGAACACATGGTGATTTTGGAAAAACCTTAACCGAATATTTTTTTTACTAAGTATTAAATAAAAGAAAATTGTTTATTAATGTATCAAGAAAATATAATACATTTTATTCTGAATCTACCCCGTAAGTTCTAAGCAAAATATGACGCTTGTGCTGCACTTTATTTATGTGTTTTTTAAAGTAATTTGTAAAGTTAAAAGTTTTTCATGATCTCATTGTGGACTAATGCATCGCTTTGTTTGACGTCATAGATTTATTTTAAGCTATCATTCCATCATATCAGACATGTCATAAAGTACCATTATGCATATTTCTGTGAATAATGTTCAACACTTATATTCTTCAGTTGTAATCTAAAGTAATAAATCTACAATTTTTTTTTCATACGCTGCTTTAATGCATTCCCTTAAATATATTGTTACATTCCAGTGGGTTTTATTCTGAGTGCCATTGAATGACACTAGTCACTTATACGTCATCACATGCTGATAATGCATTGTGAAACTAACAATAACAAATAATCACTCTAGAATTAGCATTCCACTGTTTGTGAAATTGAAAAGGTTTTCAAGATTCTTGGGTCATAACTATTTTGACTGCTAAATTTGAAAAAAAAAAAAAAACAATTCTAAAATACCAATAATTATTTTTACTTGATGCCTCAAATATAAGATTTCTCCCTTTTTAATCAAGAAAATATTGAATGATTTAAGATATTGCTAAAACTAAAGCATTTTGTGCTCCCTGTATATCCTGTCAATAATCGAATTTTGTGACTTTTTTCGTTTATTGTTGCATTGGAAATCATGTAGAATTTCTTTCAAATGCAGAACTATGTGTGAGAAGTTTCTATAGATGGATTTGCTAAAGCTCTTATCATTTTAAGAGCTATTTTATTTAAAACATGTAAGTGTAAATAGATGTTTCAAAGCAGTTGCAAATACAGATCGAGCTGAGATATTTATGTTTCATTCTTCACTTTTGTAATTAGATACTCTTCTATTTATGCCCCTTCAACTCAATTACATACTTTGGCAATTTAAATATATAACTAAAAATGTAAATAGATGTTGCACGTCAGTTGTGAAGGTTACGTTGAAAGTGGTATTCTGTGAAATTTTTGAGCTTTTGTAATTCAAAATCAATGTTGAATTACATTGATGGATAATGAAATCAGTGTTGAATTACATTGATGATTTAAGAATGTATATTTTCAAAAAAAGACACGTTTTGGAACATTATTCAACACGAAAACAATTCAATGAATAATCTCAAAAAAGTATAACTTTTAAAATATGATAACGATTGCTTCTGTTAGTTGAACAAATTCATTGATTACATATATATTTATATATATATGTATATAAGCATATATCTCTGTGTTAATAAAAGACCGATGTTAAACAACAATTTATTTATTTGAAAAATCATATTTGTCGTTATCTAGTAGCAGATATGTAAAGTAAAATATGTGTTGTGTACATTTGATATTATCTTCTATTTTATTGCTAACGTGTTATTGTTAAAAAAATACAAAAAAAAATATGTTGTTGAAAAAATGTCGGCATCTGGTAAAATTCGTACTGCTATGTCTTTAAAGCCGTAGGCTTAACATGTTTCTTAAATGTGTGGGTTACAGATCTCATAAAAAAGAATTAATTGTTGTTTCTTGTGCTTTGTATTTTTTATAATAAGAAATTTAGACCTCTTGTAAGTTTGCCTTTCAAGCTGTACTTATTGATCGTCGGTGTGTCTCTGCGCAGAGGAATGTGTTAAGGGTCCGGCCTAAATCTCTGGTGCATTTTGATTGGCACGTACTTTCGCTTTCTGATTGATGATTGGGCATTTATAAAGAAGAACACAGTGTTCTGTGAATAATCAAATGTTTGATGACTCCAATTTTCATGTGAATAATCTATGTAAAAAATGTTTACTTCAAAATATTCCGATTTCCAATTCTTATGAAAAAATAACATTTCTCCTTTTAAAAAATGGCCGGGCCTAAAACTAAAACGATTGATTGTAGAAATATTAGGCTTCGGAAAAGTTTATCTTCTTTATTAGATGCATTGAATTCCGGTAATGGATTCATTTATGAAGAATCCTTATGCGAGAACTTCCATTGAAATTCGCGTAATGCTAATGCAATGTCATGATGTGGAGCAATTGTTTTGCATTGGTGAAAGAGCTAAGCATTCTGCATTTTGAAAACGTCACTGAAAAAGTGTATTTTATGATTTTAAATATTACTTTCAAACAGTTTATCGTACATATAGTGCTTTTATAGAAGCAATTATTAAATTTCTGCAGTGAAATATTTGCTCATTTTAGAGTAAAGTGGTACTGTCTTTGAACATTTTTACAGAAGCAACGCATACTGTTTGAATGCATATGTGCATTTTATAAGTATTTTCGCTACTTAGAGAAATTCTTACAAATGAGTGTTATTTGTTGAACAAATATGATAACGTACCCATCTGCTTTACACGAAGAAAATACAATGCTTACATAGTGTACACGCATTGCCAAAAAATAGAAAACATGTATTTTATTAGAAATACGTAAAAATAATGAATGTGTCAATCTTTATCAACATTGCTTACTTAAGTGAAACATCAATTGCAGAGACATATTTAAGATACGGAACTTTGTTTATAATGAACAACGTACTTGTTAACTGGATATTAAGTTCCTTCGTGTTACTCATTTTTATTTCTTCCTCAATTTTATAATTTTTAATTGCGTGGTTCATTCCAAAACGCAAAATGCTTAGCTTGGCTTGTTTGTTATACTTAACCTTGTGCACATTTTGACAATCTGTGGTATTTGTTTGCTTCTGTACAGACGCATGTTATGAAGTAAGCTTCCAAACCTGTTGCAGTTAAATTGTAACTAAAGAATTTTAGAGCTCACCTTGTAATTACTGTGTTACAGACATATACAGTTATAAACCAAGATGCCTTCTCAGTCACGCATTACTATTTCCTAGTTGCTGAATTTGTTTCAAATACTTGTTGTAGAATCCAAAAATATGACGTGAGGCAGGCAGTCTCTTCTCTATTTATTTGGAAAAAAAAGTAGCTGGGACATAATGATATTGGTTATTGAAGAATGTTTCTTCGTATCCATGTCCATGAGATAATGAAAATTTTGATGCCACACATGGGGTTTCCACTTTTCCCAGACTGTATACGACTTTCCAGTAATGTGCAGCTGAACATGTATAAAATTAATTGATTAGTGTTTCGAATTTCGCACCATAACGAAAAGTGTATCTAAAATAGAATAAAACGATTCTTGTGAAATGTTCTATTTCTGGTGAGTTTTTCTTTTTCTCGTTTCTTTTTTCATAACATGATACTTCATTCCTTCTTTATTCGTTAATGAGATTAACCCCTGTCTTATTATTCCCTCACGCTGTATGGGCACTTCTTTTTTGACCCTACTGACTTGCCCGTACGCCGTACGGGAAAGCATTCAGGTGTACGGGTAATGCTTTCTATTTCGCTTTCACTGTTTCCCCCGTATCTTTATTATTTTTAGTAAAACATTACTCGTATGATTGGTGGTAGTTGTTCAGTAAATGATAGTTTGCAGTCCATTGTATTTTCTATTCTGAATATTTCAAAAGCACAAGGAAATGAAAAATTACCAAAAAAAAAAAAGAATGCAACAAGAATGTCATATTTTGGACCAAATTACGAAAAAAAAAAAAAAGTCACTGTTAAAAGGGTTATAGTCTATGCATTCAAACTCTGCATATCCAGGCTAAATACCTTTTTGCCACCCTTTCCCCCCTACTGGTTGCTATGGTTACAGCATTATGAGTTTTTTTTCCCCACTTAGCGTTTGCAAAACATAAAATATTTCAGGGGATGCTGAAGCAACATGGGGGAAACGTTCATAGTGCCGTAACCATGAGAACCAGAATTGGAAAAGGGTGCAGAGTGGGGTAATTATTTCGCGTTGAGCAACGCCCGTAATTTTAAATGCGTATTGATTTACTGCAAACTTGATCCCTTGGTTGCGAACGAAAGCGCTACCTAGAGATCTGCAGGGATTGGCGACGGATCCAAAAAAATCAAATTAAATTTTTGATTGGTTAATTTCTGAATTGAAATTTGAAAAACTACCAATCGTAAACTTGTGTACTTTTTTTCTTTTATTTCAAAGAACTCCGACAGAAGACAGTATTGTACGTCCATTGAGCTCGTTTCTTCTTTATTAAATCCCAGAAAGCGAGAGGTATTTAATATTAAGGAGGAATTTCCTTGACACGCCGATTCTAAATAAATAGAGTATAGTGTGATGGAGGGCAGAAGAGAAGCTACCAAATACGTTCTTGCTTTTGTATTATATTTCTGTTACGCAAATCACAAATCATTTCGGTTTTTTGAGTCGCTGTTTTTGCTCTTTAAGTAATTCATAAGAACAAACCTTTTTTGGTTATGTTATCAAGAATGTTGGAGCAGCCCAGTTTAAAGCATAACGTATGCTCGTATGTTTTTGAGACTTCAATTCTGACTTTAAGAATTGAAAATTTTAAGTTGTGTTTTAAATGCTGGGTGCAATACCTAGCATGTTTATAGTTGCAGAGGCTTAAACAACAATTCTTGAATTGATTTCGGTAACTTTTAAAATGTTACCTCTCATTTAGTCTTAAACATAATTAGGTAATATGAAAGGAGCCGAACTTGTGATAAAGTAAATAGAGTAGAAGTTGACCGAAGTTTGACACCACCCTCTAAGTCAGACCCCCGGCTAATTTTGATAAATATATGGTACATTACATATTAACTAGATGGCTTGATTAGTTTACTCTTTTGTTAACAGATTGTGGGATTGCCATTGCTCAGTTCGAGTCGGTCATTTGGGGGTAGCTCTTGATTGTATGTTCATGTGTCTAGTGGACATTTTTGAAGTGTAATTTAAACCATTGTCACTTCACTTCCGAACGGGTTTTATAATAGACTGACGAATTTTTAAAAAATTCAAAACAAAAAACTGTTTAAGGTTTATAAAAAAATGTTATAGCAGATACATTTTTCCTCCGATGAAAAATTAGGTTTGTTAAGCACAGAAAAACAATTGAAGATTACACCACAATTTTACGACATTTTAATGAATAAGGTATACTTTCAAACTGTCTGCTGAACCATATCGGAAGACGAAAAGCAGACCTTTTCTTTAAAGCTATGAATGAAATGGATGTACATTCGTCATTGATTATTTGCTTCAAGTTTCTCTAGTCTTCCGTAGTTTTTCCGATTTACGGAACCATCGGAAAAGATTTGATCTAAAAGTATAAATTATGAGTTTATCAAGAGAGTTTTTAGAGAAAGTTTATCGTGTGTTATATAAAATCATGATGTTTGCTACAATATGTGAGTATTGACGTAAAGCGTTCTACTGTTATAAATTTTTGAGAACCGTTAAGTCAACCGTGTACCCTTCAACTTTGACGCACTCACCGTTTAACCTTGCTGCATCTTCTGCAGAACCGATTAGTTTTTTTTTCCCCTTAATGTCAGCTTTTATAATTTATTCACCAATCCAATATTTTACATTAACGATAAGGTTGCGAATTACGAGGAGCATGAAAAATTCTAACTACTAAGGTAATTTTTCCAGAAAACTTACCTGCCAAAATAAAGACAGTATTCAATGTAAAACAATAAACTTATTCCATACTAAAAGAGCCTCCTTTTTCGCTCAATGACACTAAGTTTTAAAATCCATCAAAGTCCATTTTCAATTTGGTAAGAACAATAGTACATAAACACATATTTCGTTTTCTTTTAGATTGTTCAACTTTATATTACAGTTTATTTCACCTTTTGCAAGCTACGAGCTTTTTGAATACCGATATACTTATTTTAAAATATAAAGAGCTTTTTATTTTCAGAATTTTTTTACTCAAATTCCGAACTTTTGACGGAAGCACTCTTTTCTATGTAAATCCTAGCATATGCAGCAGCTCCCAAAAGTAAAGTAGTTCCAAAGCTATGTAGAAGTCTCTCAAAAGAAGCGTATGGAACTTCTTTTACAATTCGCTAACTGTTCGTAAAGGATTTCACACAATCCACGCAATTGCATTGAACAAAAATAGAAGCTCATAAATCTGCAAAAGTTTCCATTTAGAGCTAAGGTTCTCAAAGTGGAGGCGATGACACCCTAAAATACCACAACTAGAGATAACAGGTAGGTTCCACGAAGAGCTCATTATATCAAGCCTTTTCCCCCTAAATATACACTACAGTACGTTTATTTTTAGGAAAACAGTACATTTCTTTTACATTTTCTTTTACGAAAAGTTATACTTAAAAACATATACTGCTTTCCTGAAGTAAAATGTATTTTAAATTTATTTCAGTAATTTTTCTGCAAAATCGTACAAATATGAAATAGATAGATATTTAGCACTGAAAGGTTGAAATTATAGAATATTGACATTTACCAGGATTTGGACATTTACGGTAACATACATACCGTTCCGCATGTTGATGGCGGAATCTTATTAAGCCAATTTATGCTTATAAAGTAATAGCTTTATTTCTCCTTCACGTTTTACCGTGTATTATTTAATGTTTTATTACAAAATGGTGGCTATGAAGAAACTTTGTTTTGGTCCCTTTGATTTCAACAAAATCGGTCACGACTCAATAAATAGGACACGATAGATATCATAAGGCAAGGGCAAGACACTTTACTCTCATTGGAAAATTATAATTGTTCTAAGTTTACCCCGAATCGAAAAAAAGAAAAAAAATGGGGAAACAGCAGCCAAAAAATCAGGGCCAAAGCTGAGACACTGATTCTTTAACAGCTTAATAAGTTGCATTTTGAGCAATCTGCTGACCTCACTTTTCGAGTCCCTTAAAGGATACTGCTTGATGTCCGTCCATCATTATTAAAATTTCAGCTCCTAAAAAAATGTCGACTGCACTTTACAGGTTACCGTATTTTCGAAGAAGAAACCGACTAGCGACATAAGTTGCCATGTTACATTTAATACCTCCTTTTACAAACCGTCCAAAAAAGAAGGTAAGTTTTATTGATTGGAAATTAGCTCATTATAAATGGTGAATATATTTTATACCCCTTGTAAAAAATATACTATAAACATGTAACTCGGGTCTATGCTAGCGTGCACCGGTAGTGATGCTGGAACATTTACAGAAAAAAGAACAACTAAAAACGCAGAATCATGAGGTATGTTGTTAAAGCTGTGCGAGATGTTCTTGTTGTTAACCGACTTTGAAAAAGGAGGAGGTTCTCAATTCAAAGCGTATACTTTTTTTTTTTTTTTTGTTCGTACATAACACCTGATCTACTGAACCGATTTGGACGATTTTTTTTCATCGATAGGAGATGGTGTAACTTAGGTACCATGTACCCATATGACGATATTTGTTCACTAGAAAAAAAAGTTATGATCGAAAAACTAACATTTCATGTCATTTAAAACAATATGTGTTATCGTAAATCCTTACTTCGATGAGCGACCCGATGGTCAAGTGGTTATGCGCGTCAGGTTAAGTTCCTGATGGAATGAGATCGAATCCAGGCTCGCAAGGATTTTTTCGAACAGCTGCATGTTTTTTTTTTTTTTTTTGAATGATTTTAATAATTGTAATGTCCTTATGCAGGTACATCCCCCCATGGGGATCTCCCCAGATTTTTTTATAGTACAAAATGAGTTTTGGTCGTCTTTGTTAAAATTGGCAATGGGGTCCTTCGATGCTGTAGAATTTTCTTATGGACGTTTGCGCCATTTTTGGGGGCTTTGAATCGATTGTGGCAATAAATGGTTTTTGATTTGCGGCACTTGTATTATTTTTTCAAAAATTATATACACTATCAATTATATTATGTTAATTTTTGTACCTTTATAAAATTCTGTATTTTATACTTTGCATTTACGTCAAATTCAAGGTAAAATTAAAAGTCAAAAATTCTGAAGAAGATAAATATATGTTAAAAATTAAAGTAACTATTTTTTGTGATTTTCATATTGGTTGTGACCAAAAAACATCATTACAAACAAATAAAATGTATCAAACACCATGAGTGTCGAGTTATTAGGCAAAATCTGCTGTGTAATGTTTTTTTTTTCCACTGCGAGAGTGGGGGGGGGGGGTGTATGAACGACCATTAAAGTGACACAAATTTTTAAAAAATAAGATTTTGATTTGTGGTGTTTGAAAAAAGCTAGAGTCCACTTTAGTTGAAAATTATTTTCCTTGAAATGCAAAAACTTGCACCAATTTTCCAAGTCTTACTCTAATTCCTTCTCCCACAATTCAAATTACTTAGTTTTACTTTCAATTTTTAACCGACTTCAAAAAAGGAGGAGGTTCTCAATTCAAAGCGTATGTTTTTTTTTTTTTTTTTTCGCACATAACATCTGATCTACTGAACCGATTTGGACGATTTTTTTTTAATTGATAGGAGATGATTAACTTAGGTACCATGTATTCATATGACGATATTTGTTCTCTAGAAAAAAAAGTTATGATCGAAAAACTAAAATTTCATGTTATTTAAAACAATATGTGCTATCGTAAATCCTTACTTCAATCTGCGACCCGATGGTCAAGTGGTTAAACGCGTCGGGTTAAAGTTCCTGATGGAATGAGATCGAGTCCAGGTCTGCAAGTTTTTTGAACAGCTGCATGGTTTTTTAACTATACTTTGATTATTTTAAGTGCATTTACACTAAAAAGAATGAAATAAAATATTTTTGGAAAAAAAAATAGAACCGACTTCAGTTGGAAATTGCTCTAAAAAGTAAAAAATAATTTTTTTCTTTGAACACCATCGAAACTACTTTTAAACATAAGTTTTGAAGTCGGCGCAAAAACAATGTATAGAATCATGCGCAACTACAATTCAACTCTAAATATAAATTTTAATGGATTCATTTCATTGATTAGCACACATTCGTGTAATGGTACAAATATTCTGCTTTTAATTTTCAATGGTTTCTCTGAAAAAATGTTGGCAAAATATGGTTAAATAGCATTTTACCTATCGTTTTTGTGCCGACTTCAAAACTAATGTTTAAAAGTAGTTTCGATGGTGTTCAAAGAAAAAAAATATTTTTTACTTTTTAGAGCAATTTCCAACTGAAGTCGGTTCTATTTTTTTTTTCCAAAAATATTTTATCTCTATTTAAATTAGACGGTGGGGGAGGTGGGTACATGAAACGTCATAATTAAGAAAGAGATAATTTGTCTTTTGAGCATATAGCATAACTTTATAAGTGGTGCTCCAAATAAGAAAGGAGTTGGGCTGGCTTTGCAGGTTTTTCTTAACTGGTGACATATTTTACTTTTAAAAAAATCAGAGACTACCTCCCTGGAAAAGTGCGTGAGATCGCTAAAAATCACACACACACACACACACACACACACACACACACACATACATATATATATATATATATATATATATATATATATATATATATATATATATATATATATATATATATATATATATATATATATATATACAGGGTGTCCACTCCAATCGTGGACCAATAGCTAATTCCTAAACCGTTAGAGATAAGCATATAGTTTATTTAGGAGAAAATCTCCAAATTATGAAAGGAATTTTGGGTCTATTCAATGTTTTTCAAAAAATCAAATTTTGAAAGAGTTACGAAATTTAAATTTTTATACAGCCCCCCAGTCCTATCAATCATATTTAGTAAAACATTCTTGACACTGTAACGTTTAAAACTAAAAAAAAATCACTGCTCTACGACAAAAATTGACCGAGTTATGACGTTTTGAAAAATCAAGATTTTGCATTATTTCATGACGTCATCGAGAGGTCGCTTAAGGAACCGTATGCGAAATCTTTCAAAATCTTGATTTTTCAAAACGTCATAACTCGGTCAATTTTTGTCGTAGAGCAGTGATTTTTTTTAGTTTTAAACGTTACAGTGCCAAGAATGTTTTACTAAATAGGATTGATAGGACTAGGGGGCTGTATAAAAATTTAAATTTCGTAACTCTTTCAAAATTTGATTTTTTGAAAAACATTGAATAGACCCAAAATTCCTTTCGTAATTTGGAGATTTTTTCCTAAATAAACTATATGCTTATCTCTAACGGTTTAGAAATTAGCTATTGGTCCACGATTGGAGTGGACACTCTGTATATATATATATATATATATATAAACACTTTCACATTGGAAACTATTTTTCCGGTCTTGAACCACAATTATTAATGGTTCGCTCGGTTCAGCTTTTAAGCAGAATTAAATACAAGCCATAAATGTCCTCATAAACAATTTTTAATATCGGAAATCAATTTCAAGAATCTTCGAAATCGTTCTCGTAAAACTGGGACTGCAATAATGGTGATTTATAAAGCGAAAAAGGAAAACAGAGAGCAAAAGTTTGGAAGTTTTTAAACACGTTTCTGATGTGTCGTTATCGATTTGAATTTGTAAGTGTCTCACAAGCGGAAAATTATTGGAAACAAATGCAGCTATTTCAAGCGATCTTCAATTAGAATTTCATTGTGCGCGACCCATTCATCATCTATTACAAAAATCTAATCAAACTCGATCTATAAATATTTCATTCGCTTCTTTCGCATAATGTATGCATTAGAGGATTGATTCTCGTGGGTGCTTTGCTCTGTTTTTTTTTTTTTTTTTTTGAAAAAGAAGTTTACATTTCTTTGTGTCACAGGTAAGAATTGTCTGAAGAAAATGACTCTCTTAACCTCACTTGTGATTTTTTTTTTCTTTTCTTTTTTTTTTTTTTTAAATCAAAATTATATCAAAAAAGGATGTTTGCTGTGGAAGGTTTATTCAAAGTTTTTTCGGGAATGTTTCTACGTTACCTATGGATAACAAAAAGCAATCGTATTTCCGTATATCAAAGTAGTTTTGTAGCAAGATTGAAAAATTATTAAAGTCAGATTAAATTTTTCTTCTTTTCAACGTTGTAGAGTACGTTAAAGTTTTGTCAGTTCGATTTTGATCACATCTACATAGAACTGAAATAAATCTTCCATTCCTACACTTGAGGTTCTTTTTAAAAATTTAACTAAAGTTTTACTATTGTTTTCTCAATAAAAAAAATTCTTAATAATGAAAAATATGTTTCAAACAGGTCAAAATCACCGCATTTTCTCGCAAAGGAATTTTTCAAAGCATTTATTTTCCTTCGTAAAATCAAAATAATTTACAGAAAACTTTGTTGTCGATATGTATTATTTTTCATTTAAATCAAAGAGCAATGTTCAGATCTCTAGAATAAATCGCCATTGAAAAGTAAAATAATTTTGGCCTCAAAAAATGGTTATCGAAAAAAATCTCTTGCATTACATAAGAAATAAATAAATACAGAAGATTTTTTCTAGAACACCATGAAAAGAGGATCGATCTCAACAGGATGTATGTTAAAAGGCTAAAAAGAAGCAAACAGATTTTTCTTAACCATATGAAAGTGCTTTTAATCATTGTTTTCGTTCCTTTTCTTTCTTTATTTTCAGTTTTCTATGTCTGAAGTAAAAACTCTCACCTAAAAAACTAAAATATGCTGTTAGATGAACTTACCTAGCACAAAAGAACTATCCTGAAAAGTCTATGATTGTTTTTTTTTTTTTTTTTTTTTTTTTGTTTTTTTTTTTTTTTTTTAAGTTACAGAGCTTACTCAAGTTGAATGCGCCAGCAAATCTAACGCACACCTCATTTCTTCAAGGCAAATGGGAGTTTAATCGGAAATCTAAAGCACACTATCAACTATTTTCATAATAATACTCTCATGCAATAATATTTCTTCTACTAAAATTGGCCGTACTACTAGAACATGTCTAGAAAACTAGGATTCCATAAAATGTTCTTGTAACAGATACAGCTTTTTTTTTTTTTGAGTATCATTAATTCATTACTAAAGAAGAACATGAATCGGTTACTGGAAAACTTTATGAAATCCATTTATTAGATATTCTTAAGTGGTACTGTTGTTATTGAACACTGTTAAAAAGAACTATAGTGCTACTAGAAAATATCTGGGAAACTGGATTTCAGTAAAGGTTTCTGGTAACAATATAGCTTATTCTTGAGTAGCATTGGCAATGTTACTTAAGAAGCTGTCTCGTTCTTTGAAACTATTTTGGAAGCCATTAGTTCACTAAAAATTTTCCAGTAGTGCTTTTTTTTTTTTTTTTTTTTGTAGCTGGATACCGAGATAGCTAGCTATACTGTCGTGCTAAGCTCAAAAGAGGTATCTGCAGTCGAGCGCAAACTGAGATATTACTCTTTAAAGTTTTGCGCCACCATGTATTTGATTCAGATAATAATTTTGCAGAATTTTTTTTAAAAATATTTCCCGTTCTCAAATGACCATGTTATACTGTATTCAGGTAAAATACGTCGCAAAAAGCCACCTGATGGCGAAAACTCAATTTTGTTAAAAAGTGCAGAAACGACTTTTGTGCTTATCACGGCAGTGTGAGCCACTATAAGAACTATGCAGGTTAGGTCACACAAGGAGTAAGAGCGGGATGAGTTGTAAAATATATATTCAATAAGTCTGCTAATATCGACTGCGTATAATTTTTTATGCACACATCGAAACTAACAGCAATAGATCATCTAGTGCACAGATTTTGTGCCCTGTGGGTAAAGATGACGTAGTGAAAGCAATGCACAGCCACTGAACCTAAGTGACGGAAGTTTGGTGCTGTGTGTCCCGTTCGTAGTCAGCTTGTTTTAGCATGTTTTTCGCAGTACACATTACTGTCGTTTCCGCTGCAAGAGATGTACAAAAAGCTATTATTTGTTACTGTGAAACCTTATTATATACACTGCTCGACATTGAAAATGCAACACCAAGAAGGAGTGGTCAGAAATTGATGAAATTTGCTAAGAAGACAGAGACAGCATGGAACAATAAGTGATATTTATTTCAAAATAAATAAGCAAAATTTAGAGCGAGGACGGCGTCGGCTCAGTAAGAAGTAGGACCACCGCGGACAGCGATGCACGAAGAAACACGTCTAGGCATGGAGTCAATAAGCCTGCGGATGGTGTCCTGAGGGATGGCACTCCATTCCCTTTCAACCATTTGCCACAGTTCGTCCTCTGAACGAGGCAGTGACAGGTTCTGCAAACGGCGTCCAATCACGTCCCACACATGTTCGATTGGTGACAAGTCAGGAGAGTATGGTGGCCAGGAAAGCATCTGTACACCTCGTAGAGCATGTTGGCTGATTCGAGCACTGTGAGGCCGGGCGTTATCCTGTTGAAAAATTGCATTTGGCAGACCCTGAAGGTAGGGGATTGCCACCGGCCGCAGTACATTATCTACATATCGTTGGGCCGTCATAGTGCCCCGAATACGAACTAGAGATGATACGGAATTGTATGCAATAGCGCCCCAAACCATTATGCCACGTTGTCGCGCTGTGGGGCGTTCCACAGTTACTGCCGGATTCGATCTTTCTCCACGTCGACGCCACACACGTATGCGATGACTATCGCTGGACCAACAGAAGCGGGATTCATCTGAGAACACTACGGTTTGCCATTCTGCCATAAACGTCGCTCTGGTCCAGCACCATTCCAAACGTTGGAGTCTGTGCTGTGAGGTCAATGGCAGTCTTCTTAGCGGGCGCCGTGATTGCAGGCCACGTGCAACCAGTCGACGGGAAATGGTTCTGGTCGACACAGGAACATCCAGGGTACCTTGCACGTGCTGCAGAATCGACGTACAAGTGACTTGCGGGTCCGCCACAGCTTGTCGGTGAATCCGTCGATCCAAGCGGTCTGACGTCACTCTGGCTGCACCTGCACCCCTCAATGTGGCTACATTTCCTCTTTCCAACCATCTCCGACACAGCCGATGCACAGTGCTTGCATCCATGTGGGTATCAGCTGCAATTTGACGTATGGACCAACCTCTCCTTCTCAGTCCGATCACCATACCCCTTGTAAAGTCGTCTATATGCTGGAAGTGTCTTCGTTGAGGACGGCGTGGCATTTCCTCCTATCACACGTATCCTTCGAGACAAAAACCAAATTTCTCCGATAATTAGTCTGGCAGAAAAACCAACATGAACATAGCCACTTTTCAACTTCATTCTCTTATATCTTACTTCACGTGCGTCGGAGAGCTGCGCATTTCATATCATTTACATAACTCAGTGACGTGCGTCTACGGTAAAAATTTGCATGAATTTCTGACCACTCCTTCTTGGTGTTGCATTTTCAATGTCGAGCAGTGTATATATATATATATATATATATATATATATATATATATATATATATATATATATATATATATATATAATATATATATTATATATATATATATATAATATATATCTATATATAATATATATATATATATATATAATATATATATATATTATATATATATATATATATATAATATATATATATATATATATATATATTATATATATATATATATATATATACACTCAGGCACATTGAAAATAGCGACCCAAGAAGAAATCGTCGGATTGATCAGCGACTGCGTCTACAACGGTGCCAAGCCAGATCAATGTGGAATGTCACAGATTGGCAAAAAGTTGTGTTTAGTGATGAGTCTCGGTTTGTATTAGGTACTGATGATAACCGCGTACGGGTGTAAAGGCGCCCAGGCGAGAGGTACAATTCCTCCCATACTGTTCTACGTCACACTGCCCGCACAGCCGGTGTAATGGTCTGGGGGGCCATATCCTATGATAGTCGGTCCAATCTAATTGTGATGCATGGAAACTTAACCGGCCAACGTTACGTTGATGATATTCTTCGACCCCATGTAGGACCTTTCCTAAATAGTCTCCCAGGGGAAATTTTACAGCAAGATAATGCTCGTTCGCATACAGCAAGAGTTGCTCGAGACTTCCTACGTCATTTTCAGACTCTTCCATGACCGGCCCGCTCCCCCGACTTATCCCCCATACAGCATGTGTGGGATCAGCTAAAACGTTAGATGCCATCGTGTCACTGTGCGTAATTTGGAGTTGGCTGTTACAAATTTGTGGGCCCATCTGCCTCAGGACAACATCAGGCGTCTAATCAGCTCAATGTCGGACCGTGTGGCGGCAGGTATTGCAGCTAGAGGTGGTCCAACGCGCTATCGAAGTCGCTCTGTATTTCTGTCCTTGCACGCCCTGTATTCGTTCTTTTGTTTTGATTTTGAGATCAAGTGACTATCTCATCTGTATCATTATGTGTATTAAATTTCATTTCCATCCGATGCTTTCTTCTTGGGTCGCTATTTTCAATGTGCCTGAGTGTATATGTATGTATATATATATATATATATATATATCACGTTTTATTCAGAAGTAGCAGGAGGTTGTAATTTTCTGTGCGACGACTTTCTAACGTATAACTGCTGTACGCGTGTTTGTTTACCAGGGCCAACGAGAAGACATGTCAGCAAAGGGGGGCCGGCCCTAAAAGGGGCACGCCTTGGCTTTTGGCCGCTCTGATGTTTACGCTTGTTTTTAGTGAGGTTGGGACAGGTTGTAAGTGTGAAGCATATTTTTCTGCAGCGTTTTAATATTTACAGGAGCCAGGTGTGGCTATAAGGGACTCTATGGCGCAGCAAACTACATCACTGCAATTTCGAAGATACTCCGCAGCCTTTGAGAGAATGCGCCATTTCGCAGCGTGGGGGAAAGATTATCCTTCGGCAGGAAGCAAATTATGCTCTTGTTGTGGTGTCAACCACCCCATTTTGTATAAGTCCTTCTTTTTTCCATTTCTCTTCTCATTCCCCCTGAGTTTCATTTCACTTTTTCGTTACTGGTGAAGGCTTGCTTCGGCCAAGGTGACCTTTTGTATTGGAAATTGATACAGCTCCGAAGTATACGTCGCCTCAACTTCCTTTCGCCCGGTTGCTTTGTTGGCAAATTTAGTGCCTTTTATTTTTTCTCTGTGTTGCCTGTTGGCATATTTACAACTCTACGCGTAGGGTCGACTTTCTCGCCTTGGCGAAGTGTTTGGATCTTGTCTTCTGTTTCCTTCGCTCTGGCAACCTAGGAAAGGAATTTTCTTATCTGCTGGTTTTTGCTGGATTAGGAATTTTTCAGTTGAGACTTGGTGTTTG